>JANHZU010009772.1:56446-67544 GCA_032468055.1 Acrochordus granulatus | reverse complement strand
ATGCTGAAGACCAAGGAAGATGGAAACAGAAGATTTGCTGTGGCGACCCCTGATGGGAGCAGCCGAAAGAAGAAGAATCGTATTTATATAACAATAGTCTGCAACTAAGTAATAATGTTTAGTCTTCAATTATATACAGTGGAACCTCACAAGATGAGACTGATCCGTTCCGGAAGAATGCTCTTAGTCTGAAATGCTGTTAAACTGAAACGAGGCTTCCCATAGGAAACAATGGAAAGTCGGACGATTTGTTCCACACCCCAAAAAATATTCACAAAAAATCATTTTCAACGGAATTTGATGTTGAAATGATTGTCCCTAACATCTGAAACAAGTAACAATGATTAACACATGATATAAAGCAACCCATCCAATACAAAGATAGTAAACTCCCAGATCCAGAAGACCCTAAAATCCAAAGCCATTCAGTTTTGCCATGGTTCAGTTGAAGTCTGTTGTTCCTCAGGCAGACCTCTGCAGCCACCAGCACTGGGACAGGGCATCCATACACCCATAAGTTGCCAGGGGTGTAAAAATACAATTGACATCAACATACTGGTGATACAAGTAGTCCTCAAATGACAGCCACGATTGGGACTGGAATTTCTATCATTTAGTGATACACTCATAAAGCAGAATATCATGTGGCTGCATTGCTTAATGATGGCAGTCCTGGCACTCACTGTTGCCATTGTTAATCAAATTCCATCAATTGTTAGCCAAGGCTCACCCAATCCCTCCTGACCCTGAGGCTTGGTAAAATAAGGACTGCCTTCTCTTCATCACTTACCTGCCTATCTCCCCATCATTTCTGCCCTTCAGTCAACCTGCAACCTGCTTTGCAGAACAGAAAATATCCATGCTGCAGTTCAGTGGCTTCTTGCTACACCACAGTTATGGGGCTGCAAGAAGACCCTAAGCTGCAGCATATCATGGAGCTCCAGCCACCCCAGAAACCCCCAGTCACCTCAGCAGTTCAGCACAAAGCCCTAGCCACCCCGGGAAGCTCCATCCACCCCAGCCCAATTGCCCTTGCTGCCCTGCACTCTGAAACCCCTGCTGCTCTGCACTTTGCCACCCCAGTTGAACTTTGCCATCTTTTTGTTCCTGCTGCTGATTGTGTTTGTGACCTGGTGAAGAAAGCCTCATGTAGCCAGCAGCTGCTTATGAAAGGCCAAGTGGGCACATCTTAGCAGCAGTAGGAGCAAGAAGACAGGGCGGCAGGGGTCAGGGAATGCAGGGGACCAAAAAGCAGAAGTGTGGGGGAGGGATAGGCAGGTGGCAGGGAATTGAAGCCCCTGCAGTTGTAAGTGTGGACAGGTTCCCAAATTTTGATCATGTGAACTTGGGGGAGTGCAATAACCATAACTTTGGGTCCAGTCATAAGTTCCTTGTTTAGCACTGCTGTAACTTTAAACAGTCACTGAATGAATAGCCATAAGTCAAGCACTATCTGTATCTTACCCCATAGTGATGAATGATCTCCCCCAGCAGTTTAATGTAAATGCTAAATAGGAGTGGATAGAGCACTGAACCCTGTGGCACCCTCCCCAATAAGGGCCAAGAACAGGTTCTCTCACTCCTAACCAACACGAACTGTATCAGTCCCTTAGGAAGAAAGACAACCAACCTTGTACTGTGCTACCTATTTCCAACTCTTGGAGCTGATCCAGAATGATACCATGGTCAAATGGTATTGAAAGTCACTGAAAGGACAGGCAGAACCAGGTTGGAAGCTCTACATCTGTCTTGCTCCCACCAGATATAATCCAAAAGTACAACCAATACTTTTCCCATTCTGTGTCTGTGTCCAAACCCAGAATGAAAGGGGTCCAAATAATTCATTTAATCTAGGGTCTGCTGAAGTTGCTGCATGAGCATCTTCACCATAACTTTCCCTAAAGAAGGGAGGTTGGATACTGGATTAAAATGATCCAGTATGGTTAATCAGTGGAACAGTATGGAATCCAGTGATGGCTTCTTGAGGAGAGGGTGAACCAACACTTCCTTAAGAGGTGAAGAGACAATCTCTAATCTCAAGGAAAAACTGACCATTCCCAGAACCCAATCACCTGTCCCCTCCTGGGCAGCCTTAGGTAGCCAGAAGGGGCATAGATCTAAGGAGCAGGTGGTCAAGTTTGCAGTCATAAGAACCATATCTTCAGATCCAGCAAGTTCAAACTGTTCCCAAATAAAAAGGCATGATTGTGCCCCAAGCATCTCCACCAGACCTAAATTAAGGCTGGCATCTAATTGAGAACAAATTAGAGTGATTTTGTCTGATGTGTGCTCTGACAATTCTCCTGGCCAGTCTTGCAGATGAATCTTTGGATTCCCTTTCTCAGAAGGACTCAGACCATCTGAACAAAAGCCATCAGATAGCAATCCCTAGGTGCAATAAGGGCAGAGAAATATTGTCACTTTGCCACCCTTACCACCAGAAGACTTTAATGGCTCTTACCCATGTTTGGTTGAGGTCATTCTTTGTTGACCTCCAGCAGCTCTCGACATCTCTTCAGCTATTTGTTTTCTCTCAGCTCTTCTGTAAACCATGGAGAGCAATGGGATCCACAGGAATGGAGAAATCACATGAGTATAATCTGATCCAAGGCTACAACTATTCTCTCATTCCAAGTGGCAACTCAAGCCTCAGTTGGAGTATACAGCAGATCATCAGGAACAATTCCAGCTCCCTCTGGAACATTTCTGGGTCCATCCATAGTCAAGGGTGGACTGATCTCATGAGTCCTACTTCCTTGCAGTGGGGGGCAATGCCATAGAATCTCAGAGTTACCAGGACATGATCTGACCGTGACAGGGGAGTTATAGAGCGCTCCCCCAATTCCAATTCAGTTTGTCACTGCTGTGACAGAAAAACAGATATGACTACTGTCCTTTATTGGGAAGATTTGGGATAGAACCATGGCTATCACAGAGGCTTTTTTTGCAACCCTGCCAATCGGTATATAATAGCTTTTTTTCTTTTAGATAAAATAACTGAATTTTTTGTCAAATACAAAATTTTAAATTAGATAAAATCCATTTTAATTGTCTAGTGGTCTGTAATTTTATTATGATTCAACAGCATGGTTATTTAAATAAATAACTTGGGCAATGAGCAAAATATGGACACCTTGAATATATTATTTTCAGCTTTTAAAAATGGATGAATATTGAATTTTGAATATCCAGACTTGGACTCTTACCATCATCATTAATGTTAGCATGGTACAAATAGGGAGATAATCTATTCATGTTTTTTGACTCACAAAGCAATTAACCATTGCTTGCTCTATTTTCTAAGTCTAGGTGTCAAAAGTCTTTCTTAACCCCTGATTTTTTTTGTTTCTTTAAAGGAAGTGTGGATTTTTGAAAAAACTCCAGTCTTCAAAGTGCTATAATATCCTAAGGATGTTTTGAATAGACAGCTTTAAAGATCCAGCTGCATGCATCCATAACTTCTGAATTTCACTAAGAACTGAAATCAATATCTTTAAATTGTATAATGGGAATTGAGGTAGAATTGCCAAATTATGATAGTTTTGTTCTAAAAAGAAAAATACAGTATTAAGCAAACTGGCTTACTGTTTAAGAAAAAGAATAATTCCTTTATTGTCTGGAAAATAATCTTGATCATTGCACGGTATTTGACATCTATAGATTACCATAGAAATTAATAATTTTCACCATATCATCTTGATTTTAGCAAAAGAAAAACAATATTTGAAACTAGTATGTCACTATTGTTCAAAAGCTTATTTGGACCTGGTTTATTAATGTGTTCAAGAATTTATGGTGCAAGATAATTTGTTTTAAAGAGCCTAGTGAATGGTTCTAATATATGATGCAATTAAGGAAAACAATCCCCCCTTCACTTTTTTCTTTGATATTCAAATACCCAAGCAAGGAAGTTTAAATACCAAAGTCTCCATATATTTCCCAAAAACTAAATTCTTGTTGAATTATATGATTTTCATTAGAGGTTCAGTACTTTGGTGAAAAAAAAATCAAACCTCTGAATTTGTTTTTGGCTTTTTCTTGCTAATTGCTTAACATAAAAATAGAAAGTGCAAATAATATGAGAGAGAAAATGAAAGTGTATCTGTGGACTAAGCTCAAGGAAAAGGATCTGGCAACAGTAATCCTTCCTTCCTTCCTTCCTTCCTTCCTTCCTTCCTTCCTTCCTTCCTTCCTTCCTTCCTTCCTTCCTTCCTTCCTTCATTTTTATTATGCTAAGTGTACAAAAATATGCAAGATTTGACATCTATGTTTTCATCAAGCAAGATATTGAAAAAACATGAGGCAGAGTAGAGACTGACTTGATGACAAAATCATGAAGTATGTATGGTTTAAGAGAGTAGGAAACGACACTCACGCTAGTTTTCACTTAAGGCCTGTGATGTTCTTTTGTTTCATTTTTTAATTTTCAGAAGTAGAGATTAACCCATGTTGTTTGGGGGAATATGGAAACTGAATTTCAACAAATTTGTGAAATGCTAAGTCAAAAAGATGATTTACTGAACAAATAATGTGGGGAGTAATTCTTTGTGAGAATGCTTATTTTTCTCTTAAAACTGTGGTTATATTTACAGAATCCTGTTTGTATATTTCTGTGGTTTAGAAACCGTTATAATGACTTCACTTTCTATTCTTGAGTAGTGTCATGCAAAATTTTCAAGTGCCCCCTAGTGGAAAATACTTCATCTCAATGTTTCATTTGCTATTACTTTTAAATATTAGCATTTACATTTACTATCATGGTGTTTGCTTAAATAGCTTTTATATTACTTCACAGAGCACAGTGACAATTATTACAAAATAAATATAAGCCAATAAATGTAAATGCAGCTGAAATGAAATGAATGTTAAATTTCTGTTGTAAGTGTTGAGAAGAATCTCCTTTCTTTTGTAACACTTACAAATAAAACTGACCTGTAAATAACTGTAGGTTCCGAGTTAAATTTGTGTATTAACTGTGGATTCAGCCACATCTTACCATTCTCCGTGCACAAAACACTTGAGGTATTTCCTTGTGGAAATGGTGAAGCTGACTAGTTTGATGAGGGAAAAATGATAAATACTTTTTTAAAGACTGGAAACCTTATATGGACTTCTCACTGACAGAAGAAAAGACTGAATTGATAATTTATGGATTGGGGATTAAAAAGAGTCAAAGAGGGAGGGTAAAAATAAGATTGCACTTAATAGAAATAAGGACCAAAGTCATCATTCTGTTTTCTTTCCTTTTTTTCACTTTTTTCTTTTAATCTTTTATACATTTATTGTATTGATTAATACACACACACACAGAGTGAGAGAGAGAGAAAGGAGAAAATGGAAGTTATTATAAACCAATTGTCAGAATTGTTTCCGATAAGTATGGAACCTAGCTTAATAATACATGCAACAGTATACTGAGTCATGTGTTCTGTGGTCAGTTCTTGGTACTCATGTCAAGGCATTCTACTCAGTTGCCTACTCTAGCACAAACTAAAAAAATATTCAGCTGATCACTTTAACAGAGATTCAAAACTGCACAAATAATCAACTCTTCTACAAAGACCATGAAAACAAGCATAATAGCTAGATATACGCATTGCATTTTCTCAAGATGGCTATTTGATTATGGTTTTCTATATTGCATGAATCCAGCATTGCACTCATTTATGGTCTAGCATATTATGCCAATCCAATCAATAATGGCTTATTAAGTATTGATAAACAAATCATGACTTAGTGTGATGTATGAAAAGGGCTTCATTTTTCTAACTTCCACTGAAGTTTATTCTGCCTCTTTTATTTATGGCTTTGGGGGCTATATCAATCCTTTCAAAGGCATGGCTTTGAATGTATAAAAATACATAATAAAGCACTTCCCTTTAAACTATTAAGGTTGCATCATTTTCCAGGGTTTCATAGTTGTTACAGAAACTTCTTCCAGATATGCATGCATGCATAGGTACCATGGCTTCTGTGGCTGACTATATGCTGTCCAGATTTTAAGATTGCAAATATCAAAATGGTACGTCAGAAGAAGCAAGACAAAATTTATTTAGAGCACTGGTTTGGATGATAATTCTTTGACCTACTTAATGTTGAAAATTTATTGCAGGTGATTTCCAGTTCAGTTTGGACCCAGCACACTTCCAGTCAATCCCTCTATCCAGATCAGAGCAGATACACACACTCAGTGTATGTATGTATATATTTATTTTATATGCCACCCATCTCACTGCCATCTCACTGTGTGTGTGGAAATATATTCACACATATGCACATATATATCTTGATTTTTATTTACTAAACATCAATAAACACAAAAAACACCAGTTAACTGGCAAAATGGGACAAAAAGGCAAAGGCAGTGAAAGAGATACAAATAAAAGGAAACAAATAGAGCAGAAGAATTAATATTAACAATCTATGTTATCTTTATCTGGAATTACTTCATAATCACAAAATCTTTCTATGACCAGTTATACCCACTTATATGTAATAAGGATACATTAAAAATAAAAATTTTGAAAAAAGTCAAGTGTATCAGTATGCACACATTATATAATGCTACAATCTGCTTTCCATTATAACAAATAATGTCTAATTTTCTGATCAAATAATATGCTTTGGAATGTGAATGTTATCCCTTTAGTTAATGAAAATATAGTTAACTCAGACTTCTCTTCTCCTTTGTGCTGTTACAGCAGAAAAGGCAGAGCTGTATGTTTCAGACTTTTTGGGCAATCTGTCTGTTTAACTGATAGCAATGCACAGTGTTTATCAATGCTATTTATTCTGTTAGCACTGTAGCATTGCTATTGCATACATTTGAGCTGCACTGTTCATACTGCATTTGTAACGTATTTGTATTTTGTTTCTTACATGATGCCATATTCTTAATTTTCTATTCACATGGAACTATACTACTGATCAGATACACTAAGTAAAGGTAAAGCCACTCAAATTAGGCTGAACACTTACTGAGTTAATGGACATCTAATTATGTGGACAAAATATGGAAGTGGTTTACTATTGCCATCTTTCAGGATTTTTTTTTTTTTCATTTCTCAGTCTAGCTTACAAGTTACTGCCATAAAACAGAAGAGAATGCTGGACATAATCTTTTTCTTTCTTTTTTTAAATTTATTTTTAAATTGCTTTTAAAATAATAACACACAAAAAAGTAACAAAACACAAAGATAATTATGCTAGAAATACATCAAAGAGGGGAAAAACATAGAAAGTGCTTATGCAAAAAAGTGAAAAAAATAAAACAAAGTATCATATAAAATCTACATCTATAGGCAATCTGTTTATAAGTGGCAAATAGAATCAGACCCTCAATCCATTGAGCGAATGGGGCTATACATTTATCTTTCCTATGTTGCAATACTTGGCCATAGCAAGGGCACAGAAAATCCCTTTATTTTGTCCGGTTCTCAAATCCCATGTACTAGGTATGTAGTTCATAATCTCTTCTGTTGGAGATATTGTAGTAGATAGCTTCTCCCTTTGAAGATCAACCACCAATAGTAAAGAAAGCAGCAGTCAAGAAACACATTACAGATTAACAATTGTGGGTGGCAACAAAGATCTTGGAAGAGATATTCAGATGCTCTGATGAGTCTACACCTATAAAGATCAGATCAAGATACAGCATCAGTAGGCCCGGCACTATGATTCTGCTATTAATTTTTAAAGTTGATTGTAGTGTTATGAATATTACATCACTCCTGAATATAATGTGTCTGTTTTTCTTTTCTTCCCTGTTCTGTGACAAGTATAAAATGATATCAGTATCATGTAGTTGTATAAGGAAATCCCAGCTAGAAGTCATTATGAATAACAGCTCCATCAAGACTACTGCCAAATTATTTCGTGCTTTAAATACCATATCATATCCAAAGCTGATTGAACAGTACCTTATTAAGGAAAGATGTAGATCATGTAGCATCACACTTGGGAAATAAATAAGAACCAATGTGTGCAGGAAAAAAACCAATGAATGCACCATTTCCAAAAGAATACAAAATCCATGCTACATATCTTATTATTAATTTAAAATTTTTATAAACAATTTATCTTGCTGATTATATTTGCCATGCCTTTTCCACTTTTTTTAGTATTACTGGCATTGCAGTTAAAATTGTGAAAAGAAACATTGCTTGATAAATTTAATATATTTCAGAGATCATGCAGCAATTGTAGTCATGGTTGACTAGAGTTACAATGCTACAATATTTACATCAGAGAAATTGCATATATGGCCATCTTTTGTAGGTAAATATTTATTTAATGTAACATTTAGTCTAGCCTTTTGATTTAACATGAAGGTCCACACAACAGAGTCACAGTGTGCCCTGATAAATGGACATTCATTCAACTCTTTTGTCATGTGCAAACTATGATTTTTTTAACTGGGAACATGTTAAATATTTAAACATGCAAATATTTGCAAATAACCAATTAAATAGAAGTCAAAGCTTTTGCTACATGCAAAAAGATTTGAACTAGGGAAAAATCTGATGCAGCAATATAAATTTGGATAGATCTCTGCTGCAACTTAGGAGGCTATGGGATAATTTTGATCAAAACCTGCATTAACTTCAACCCATTTTCTGAATGCCCATAATATCTGTGGAGTATGTTGCAAGGAGGTTATAATTGTTCAGTACAGTTTACTGATCTATAATAAATATTTATTTGCTTGTTTATGATATTTATAACCTGCTTCAATCTCAAAGGACTTTAGGCAGCATACAACATTTTAAAAAAGGTGAATCAGAACAATATTAAAAATAAAAACATAATCACATCACAAAAATCAGATATATTAAACCAAAGATAGATGCCCACAGTCATAGCCAGCTTGGACCAAATAGGGTTGAAATAAAATAGTTTTAATCTGGAAAATTCTGCAGGACTGTAAACAATTCAGAATGCTGGAGAAGCCTTTCTATTTGTTGTTGTTCTTTGAGATTTTGAACTGAACAAATTAGTGCTCAATTTTCAGTCCCTGTTACCTTAAAATCTGGGGTTATCACTTAATTATATGGGCAAATCTCACTTGTATTTTTGGATTAAGAATAATTTCTCAGTGTAGACTAGAAAATTAGTTTCTAGACATATAGAATTCTAGAGGCCATGTTCATGTGTTCTCTATCTTGTTATATCTACAGTGTTTAGCTATCTGCTTTTGCTCATTCCTTACAAAGGAGGAAAGAGAAGGAAAAAGAAGGAAGAGTTACAATGAAATAATTCTTTGCCTTCTACTCTTCTCCTTTGCATCTCTACCTCTATTCCTCATGTAAAAAACCCATGTTTCCAACTCATAGGTGTTGCTTCAAACTGTCCCATTCTACCATAGCAGTTTAAGTTATTTATTGCTTAATTTATATTCTACTCTATTTTTAGAGAATCTAAGCAATTTACAGGATATATACTATAGGTTTAAAAACAAACAAATAATCAGCTGGTGCATCACCATTTTGGGGTAGTGTAATCTCACCATAAAGCCTTTCTGAAGAGCAAAGCTATTACAGCTCTTCTAAAATGTAGTAGAAAAGGTAGGATTTTCGTTGAGAAAGCTTGACTATAGTGTAGGTAACATTCTCTGTGTAGTGGGATCCCCAACAAGCTCTCATATCTTACTAGATAAGCAGAGTCAACTTGATGGATTTGGAGATAGCCAAGCTTTAAGCCATATAGAATTTTAAAGGTGACTAAATAACCTGTGATCCACTGGGTCATGGATTCAGAGATATTTCCCTTCCTGATTCCTCAAAGCTTTCAATAATGGCAGAGCTGAACAAATTCTTAAAAATTCAAGGAGGTATTCAGAGATATATCTGCCTTGAAAGTCGCCCATGCTGCACTGTAAACCACAGTCAAACATCAGGAGTTGATCACAGGAAATGTTTTATGAAATGTATTATATCATAAAATGTTTGCCCTATTTCAACTCCACGAGAGTCATGTGTCTTGGATTTGGGACATATTCTGTAAGTTAGCCTATCTGAGCCTTTGGTTCAAAAATTGTTGCCCTATGGGACACCTATTTTTCCCAGTAACAGATTAGACATAAGAATGTTACTGGTATACAGATGACCACTAGCTTTAATTACACTGAAAGCCAACTGCAACCAGTGTAACTCCTAACAAGAGTAATAACAGATAGATGAACCATAAATACAGTGCCTGGACCACTGGATGCTGAACCAACTGTAGTTTTCAAATAATCTTCAAGAATAACCCTATGCAGGGTGACTTGCATAGTCACAAGGTGACAAAAGCATAACTGACATGAGGAGAGCTTCCTATTCCAAGAATAGCTGTAATTGGCACAAAGAAGTGTCAAAGGACATCTTGCCCATGGATTCTACTTGCTCTGCAAGATGTCATGAATGTACATGGACATCCTAGACTGTTGACTAGTTCTGTTCAGAAAAGCATTATCTTGTCTAGAATCAGATGAATACTCTCTGAAATCAGCTAGATTTTAAATCCACATTTTGTCTTGGTGGGATTCAGCTTGTTATTCTCCATCCAGACGAACAGCTTCCAGATACCACATCAAGATTTCTTCTGCATCTGCTGCCAGTGTGAGGTGGAAAGATATAATTGGGTATCATCTGCATATTGATGATGCCTCAAACCATGCTGGTGGATGGCCTCTCCATTATCTCCTTTACTATTTCATGTAAATGTTAAACAGCAAGAAAGAAAGGCACTATCCCAGTCTCTAATTCTACTAAAACCTCATGGTTTCCTTTTTTCCTTTTATTTAATATTCCACGGCTACTGGGGGGAATATTAAGCAATCTAGCTTAATTGTGACAATTATAAATTTTCATTAACTCCCGCACAGCTGTGAAAAAATTAGTAATAATATATTATATTTGCACAGTACCTAGTGTTGTGTTGCACTAATTTTCAAGATAGTCTGATCAGTAAAAAGCCAAAGGTTTCCCCTGTCCAGTTGTGTCTGACTTTAGGGGGTGGTGCCCATCTCTGATTCACAGCCATGGGAGCCAGTGTTGTCCAAAGATACTTCCATGGTTATGTGGCTGGCATGACTCTTACGCCAAGGTTCATGGAACAC
>JANHZU010009772.1:34375-45325 GCA_032468055.1 Acrochordus granulatus | reverse complement strand
CTTCGTTCTCCATGAGCCCGGGGTGAACAGGTGCCCCGGAAGTGTGGGAGATCCGTCCCCGGCCCGCTTGAGCTGTGCGTATCTCTCAGGGCGAATTATGGAGAGCGGCGACCGGGACATGTATCGCCAGTTTCAGGACTGGTGCCTCAGGACTTACGGGGACTCGGGCAAAACCAAGACGGTGACCCGTAAAAAATACGAGCGGATTGTTCAGCTCCTGAACGGCTCCGAGATGAGCTCCACGGATAATGCCAAATTTAAATTCTGGGTCAAATCCAAAGGCTTCCAGCTCGGCAGTCCGGACGAGGTCAGTGGTGGTGATGGTGCTGCTGGTGGCGGAGGGATGCAAGTGCTGTACGTGCCGGTCAAGACCACGGTTAGTAGAGAAATTGTCTGCCTTGTTATTTAGCCACATCAGGAAGGAAGAGTAAGGGAGCCGCCGCCACATAGCTGCCACCTCCACCCCCGAGATGGCTCAGGCTGCTCTCTCTCTCCTCCCTCCTC
The DNA here is from genome assembly GCA_032468055.1 of Acrochordus granulatus. Taxonomy (NCBI): domain Eukaryota; kingdom Metazoa; phylum Chordata; class Lepidosauria; order Squamata; family Acrochordidae; genus Acrochordus; species Acrochordus granulatus. The sequence goes on along the minus strand of JANHZU010009772.1, from coordinate 44,821 downwards.
CTTTCTGAAATCGCTTCCTCTCCCCCCGCCCCCCCGCCTATGTTGCGTGTGCCTGGCACCTTTTCTATTGCTCAGGGCTTTGTGATCCTTCCTTGCTTTTACGTTGCAAGTGCACAAAACACACCCCTCCAGAAGTCTCTCCGGTTCCTTTCTTTCCCTCCTTCTTAAAAAAAAAAAAAGGGGGGGGGAGGAGAGGCGGAACGAGGATAAGGGAAATTTTTGTCCCCTAAACTAAAACGGACGTCTTTCTCTGTGTGTATGATGAGTCTTGTAGCTACGCACTACCCAAGACTATTTCCGATCAACAGAGCACAGTAGATCCTTACTAGCACCACAGCAAACGGTCTGGTGATTTAGATTTCCCCTAGAATACCAGCTCCCCCTTTCATTGTTAGCTTATTCCCTGAGCAGTAGGGACGTGCCTGGCTGGTTGCCTGTAGAAGCGGAGGGCAGGGTAATCAACAAAAGAGCCGTAGGCTCGCAGAAGACCGAGCGAGGAAATTGGTCTCTCGCGCTCTTGCTCTCAGTTGAACCAGCCCAGAAGTGTTGAGAGCCTTGCAGAGATGGAGGGTGTACTTAAGAGCACAAGGGCTAAGATGCTGGGCTGTGGCGGTGGCAGGAAGCATCTTTTCCTATTTCAGAAGATGGAAATTGTTAATTACAAGTAGGTTTGCATTTCTCCTTTGGTATTTCTTGCTTTCTGAGCCTTTCTGCTGGCCTTTTATTCCAACATGCACAATAAACCCATTTCTATACTTTGATATTAGCATCTGGGTTCTGCTCAGGGCAAACTCAACTAGGGCAAGGATTTCCTCTGCCCCATTAACATGGATTTTCAGTGAAGTATTAAGATGTAGTGGAGGTATGCAGGGGAAAATGCCAGAATCCTATGCCTCTGCAGTAACACATACATGTACACAAAAGAATAAAAAGTATATTAAGTGACTTAAAATTAGACTACAGAATTGGTTACTTAAGACGTTATTTATTGTTTGGTTTGTCTGAGGGTTCCAGCTATTTATTGCCATGTGATATGAAAGTTTGTGGAGCAATTCACCAAAAATTATTTTCTGTAAACTCATTTGATTATACCCAGTATTATAATAGTTACATTCACTATAAACCTCCGAAAAGCCTTTATTATCATAAAACTGAAGTATGAAAAACAGGTAAATACATGGTTTCCAATTTTTTTTAAATAAAGGTTTGTGGATGGCATCTTATATTTCTCAAAATGACACAAAATGTAACATAAAATTCATGTTGAGGAAAGAAGCAACTCCATGAGAAGGAAAAGTAGAATCAATTTTTGATTTTTTTCACAATATACAATTTAGCAAAGTAAGTAATATGTTTGGCTTTATGAATATTATATATTTTGTTTCAGCTGTGCTGCTTTACAAGTTTGAATAACTTAATTCTTTTGGATTCTGTTTCCAATTACCCATTATTTTCTCTTGATATAATAAACTTTTTACTTATTTGCTTGAATCAGCACAGCAGTATTAGATACATTGTTACATAATCTTTTAAAAGTTTACATTGTGATCCTCTGCATGTCCATTCAAAATTCAATGGAGATCCCCCCCCCGGTAAATATACACACAGGATAATATCCACATAGGATATTCTTAGAAATGATTAGTACAACATATGTTGATATCATTTTCACAAAAAGCATATTTGGTACTACTGTACATTCATTGATCACAGTCCAATTCAGGATCTTGTTTGATATGTAGGACAGTACTCTGAAATTTCTCCAGAATGCATTACTTTCTAATGTGGTGCATCATTCCTTGCCCAGGTTAAATCATTAGTTTTGAAAACTGGAGCCAGGCTCAATCAGAGTAGAAGCATTTAAATCAATGGAATACTCAAATTATAGAAGCTCAGTTTTGTGCGGAGCCAAGAATGCTTTTTCCTTACTTAGGCCTGTATTTGTGTCTCTATCTGCACAGAATGCGGAAGTGGAATCTGAATTAGATTATTGTAATTAACTGCAAGTAGGACATACTTTGATGATGGTTCAGAACTTTCAGCATGTGAGAATTGCAGCTAAGAATTGATGCACTAGCCAAAATATGTAACATCTGTACTGTAATAGATATACTAGCTACTGGAACATTTCCGGATCCAGAATAAAGTGCTGATTCTCAGGTTTGAGCCTTAAATGTTTGGAACTCAGATCCCCCAAATGTGCTTTTATTAGTGACAACTTGCTTATAATGTAAAGTCAGGAACAGAGGTCCTTGGTCTGCTTGGAAGGCAGAAGATTAATATAGGAGAGAAAACCTTTCCATACTTATGGATTCACCTGACAGCTTTTAAGAAAAATCCTATACATTTATTTTTCCAAGCCATATCTCAAATGAGCTTTATTTTTTGATGGTGTCTAATTGTATTGTTTTTAATTTGTGCCTCATTTCAGTGTGTTTGGTTTTATTAATATTTTATTAGGACAATTTTGACCTCAAAGAGTGGTTTACAATTTAAAGATGAATAAAATTTAATGGATTTCAATAATTTACTTTAAATATTGTTAAGATTAAATATTACTTTAAATTTCTAAGATGTCTTTTAGTAAATCAGTGTCTGTAACATGGTCTACAATTATTTACAAAGTTATTATTGAACACTCCCCAGCCCCCTCTCAAACTCTCTCTCTAGGCACAACTTCAGACATCAGACTTTCAGATCTAGTTTCTTTTATAAATAAAGTTAAATAAATAAGTATAAATAAAGTTTCAGTAACATCCCATAGAAACACAGGACATATTTTGGCCCCACTTAAAAAAAAGCAAGAAAGCCTTGGCCATGTATCTGTTTATGCTGGCTGACTTCAGAGAGAATTTCAAGTTTTTCATAAAATATGTATAAAGCCATTCAACTTTATACACTAGCACCATGGACAGATGTTTTAACTTGCTTAGCTATTTACCACCTCATTCACTCCAGCAATGTACAGTAGTGATAAAAGTGTTTAATCATTTATTTGTGCACTACTTGTTAAATTTTGTTGCATTATTATTATTTCTACTAATAGTTATAGAGCAAAGGGGGAGAGAGAGAAACTTCAGGCCCAGGATAATAAAAAAAACTTTTTTTTCATAACTTGAAAAGCCATTATATGTAAAAATGTTTAAATATAAAATTAATCACTAATGATATTTTGGCATTTCCAGTCACTTTAAACTCCAAATTATTGGTTCAACAAAATTTTAAAAAGCTGAATTTGTCCAGAATTATTATCTCCTTGAAGCTCTAAGGTGTGTGATTGTGCTTTGCTATCAACCAGAGTGATTTGCTCCTGAAAGTTCTATAATCCACTACTGCTGGTAATTAGACATCATTACTGCTGCATTAAAGTCAAGGAGAGAAGGGAAGAGGACAGACTGGGGCTAATTAACTACTTGATTCTAATGAAAGCAAAAGACACTGATAGCAGGTGGGAATTTGTACTAGGACAGACTAGATACACAGCAATGACCTCACTGAAGCAAGAGTAAGTTGCTGTTTTATAGTAGCAGGATTTTAATCTTCTTATTAATGGTATGGGCACTGAATAAAACTAAACTTGGTCAAAGTTGTCCTCTTATTTGGTTGTTGTATGCCTAATGAAAATCTGAAGATCACAGGACCATATTCACTTTTATTACTGTGCACAAGAAGGGAGTATTTAGCATGTTGATTTCAGGATTAATTCATTTTAGTATCTTAGTCTTCTAACAGCAATAGGAGCGAATCTGTCTTCCAGTCCTCACATCCCTCTGTGGTATAGGAAATGCACTTTTGGTCACCAGGCAACAACATCCTGCAATACAGCCATTTTAAGTCTACAGTGGGCCAACACACAGTGGAGTATTTATATGTACAGCTTAGTGAACAATATGCCTCTGCTACTTTCCCCTCTGTTGCTGTTTTTGTTAGCAACTCCCTTTTGTTAAGCTCAAACTGCACTTTATTGAAAGGATACAATGAAAGGATACCTAACAAGAGGTTTTGCATAAAACTGTTAGGTAAGAAAAAATGCCAAATGAAAGACAATTATTATCAATTATGAAGATACTACTTAAGCCAGTGATTCTGGAGTTAAGTGCCTGAAAATGTAGGGGTTTTTTTTTTGAGATTATGAAATATACAATTTTTGTCCGAAAACAAAATTGCAAAGATTAAAAAATTAGTAACATATTAGTTGAAATAATGTCTACCAATTTCAAAATAAATGTTCATTTAAATTACTGAGGCTGTAAATTATATTTTATTCTATATACATAGTGATGTAAAGTTTAGTAGCTGTTGGGTAGAAACAATCCTGTACTGATTCTTGTATTGAATGTGTGTTTGTCTATGTGTGAATATACAATATATTCAGAATGAAGATAAGTTGAACAAAATCTACACCAAATTTACACCAACATCTTTCTCACTCAGGAGTACAAACATTTGACATCTTCATTTTAACGTTTTAATTTTACGTTTGAAATATGATTTGCCCAACTTTTTTCAGAGCTGTATTTGGAATACAGATAATTTAATAAGTGCTTTTTTGTATGAGTTGTAGTTGAGATGTGACTTCTGAGTAAAAGACATATATCCAACCTGAGCACAGATGACCTCTGATCTAAAATATGACTATTCTCTTGTGTCTCTCATTTGAGAGAAAGACATGTACACTGCAACTTTTTGTGAAATACATATGCTTGGATTTATACCATTGGTTCAGTACTGAACTTTGTGGCAGCTCACTATTATGGTTCTCAGCATAAAGTTTTGGGAAATGCAGCTTTGCATTATCCTTTAAAGAGGAAAAAAATGCATTACTTGTACAGCATATGATAAATGACACATTCTTGATTTGCTGCATTATAATACAAATATTTAAGAAAGAGTATATGAAGACTTCAGAAGGCAGTGCAGGACAGGGAGGCCTGGCGTAATGCAGTCCATGGGGTCGCGAAGAGTTGGACACGACTGTGCAACTGAACAACAACATATGTAGCTGTGCCACTAAAGTTAGGATGTTTTTGTCCTGGAGTTTCAGTGATATAATTATGCTATTACAGACACATAGACAACTCCAAGTACAAATTATTAGAACTGGACTACAAATCATATTCATTTTTTATTTAATAATTTATCAGAGTGTGAAAGTATGTATCATTAAACCCTTCTCTTTAACTTAGACTGGTAAGTTTAAAGAGCTTACTGTAAATGAAATGTATAGTGAAGAAACTGAAACCTACAAGATAATTAACAAGCCATGTTGTCAAATGATGCAAAGTTCATGCTATAAAAGCAGAGCAATATAATTAGGAAAATGTTAATGAAAATTTGTAACTCTGTCCTTGATTCATATATTTATCCTACAGTAGCTTAAGGAGTAAACTATTGTATCCAGCAGACTCTTAATCACTTGAAATTTCAGTTGGGCTACATAAGATAGTATATTTTTTTTACATTTTCCTTATACAGTAGTTCAGTAATAAAATTCATGTTTTGCATCCAAAAAGTTCTGGTTCAGTCTCTGATGAAATGAAATAATTGAAGACTCTGGGAAATAGTCTTGTGTTTTATGTGAAACCTAGAGAGCAGCTGCCAGTCAGTATACATGATGCTAAAATAGGTGAATGCTTGATTTAATGAAAAGGCAGTTTCCTAATAATTAAGTTCTGATTGTTTTTAGTCATTAGTGTAGACTAGAAAAATTGTAACTCTGGAAAGGGCAGGAATTCCTGAAAACTGATAGTTCAGACAAATGTGTATTCACAAAACTATTTTGTGTGCTGAACACTTCAACATAAAACTATTATTTCTTTGATTCCAGAGAACAGCCATAATATAGCTACTTAGTTATATTTTGTACCTATTCTTCCCTTCATTTTTAAAAAATATTTAGAACTCTTCTGGACATTGATATGGCTGTTACACTGGTACTTTTTGATGTAGCTCAGCTAAATTTCCAGGAATAAAACAGGACTTCATTATTTGATTATTGTTACAAAAATTTGGATATTTTTTAACAGTTTAAAAGTCTTTCAGGTTTCATATTTCCAAAGAAGGCTTGAGAAGAAGGATAACAATTCATTTTAAAAATTTCCTTTACAAAAATTTGTTAGGTCAGAAATTAACAACATGCAATCAAAGCAATATGGGAAAGTAAAATATAGTCTAATAAGATTGTAAGAGTTATGGAACCAAACTATAACTCATAACTGCCCACTAAGAATAACTGTGGTACATTTGGAAATGAAATCATTAGAATGAACAGTTGATCTACAATACTTAACCCATTTATTCAAGTGACTGTCATAACATTATGTTTTTGAGTTTCACAAATTCTCTGTTGTCTGAAGTACTTCTGTTTGTCTCAAAAATACTATTTTTTAATTAATTTCATTATAAGCTTTCAAATTCTGCAATTTCAAAAGGCACTTAAAATTCTTGGTTCTCTCATCACCATTTGTAATGTTATTAATTCCTTTAGTATCTGATAATCTAAACTCAAATCCTCAAACTTCTAGCTTTTCATTATAAAGATGAGAAGTCCATTTCTTCTGCAGATAATATGAGTTGAATTCTTTGTGCTGAAATTTCTTTATTGTATTCTTTCTGAGATAAGATGGCACAGGACAATCAAAATCTGAAAAAAAAATATAAATAAGGCATTTTTATTTTATTTTTTAAATACTTTCCAAGATATCAGGGAGGATTCTGTCTTTGGGCCATTTTGCCTAAGAAAGCTAGTTTGGTCCAGCAGTTCAGACGCCAGGCTAGAAACTGGGAGAGTCTAAATTCCAGTCCTACCTTAGGTCACTTAGGGTGACCTTGGACTGGTTAGTCTCCCTCAGCCCACAGTTGTTGTGGAGAAAACAGGAGGAGAAAGTGTGTTGCATATGTTTGCTACCTTGAATTATTTGTACAGTAAATTGTAATACTTTACACAAACAAAATAAATAAAAATAAACATTGGGAATTTTGAGAGCCTCATCATCTCACAAAATTACTTACATGGAAGCTTCCTCATTTATAAAGATGCACAATTAAAGCTTACGTAGAAGCACATCAGACTTGTAGAAATTATTTTGTGTTCTTAATAGTTTATTCTAAATGTTATTATCTTGCATAATTTAGTGTTATTTGTGAATATTATACTCAATAGTTATTCTTTAGTTAGGTAGCTGCTGTAAGTTAAATGACACCAATTTCAGTTTATACTGACTAAATTTATATTTAGCTCTATGACACACTGGATTTACTTAAATAATAAATCATAATTTATGGACCACAATGGTTTACTTAATCCTACATATTACATATATGATATGTATAGATGTACATATGCATCTGCTTTTTTATTCAAAAAGAGTTTTAATTCTTCAAAATATCTTATTCTCTAATCCAATCACTACTAGATTTTCTTTGGAAACATTTGTGAGATAAGTGGCATTTGTTGGATTTGCCTGTTTGTAGGCTGGAGGGCATCCACTAAGATTCTAAAAGGATCAATGAAGAAGGTTTTATGGTCCCTTGAGCTCATGAAAGACCTGTCAGTGGTGAGAGACAAGGAATAGTTAGGACTAGATGAATTCTATTTCCACTTGCCTCTATTACTGTCATTTTCCTCCACTATTTTGTCATTGTCATGAATGATACATGGGCAGTCAGGCTAATCAGAAAATATCACATTATTTTTTCTTTGGAGAAAAATCTTGGATAGGCTTGTCAGTGTTGGGATTGACCAAGGATTTTTTAAAAAAATTACAAGAGCAGGCGAACTTAAGATCCAGTAATTAGAGTTTATTGTAATTAGAGTTTTTTGTTTGTTTTATGTATTTTCTTGTTGTGTAATGTTTTTATTTCCTTTTGTTTCTGAGCATGGTAAATTATTCATTTTTATTTTGCATTATTTTATGTTTGTTTGAAAATGGATTCATAAAACATATCTGGTAACTTTTTAAAAAAAGGATTGCTGTATTCAAGGCTGGTCATATTTTCTGTTTCTGTACTCTGAGCATGGTTTGAAAATGAGTATCTTTCATATTGTTTTCCATATTGCAATAGTTCCTGATGACATGGACTGGATAGTTTTCTAAGCCTGTATTTCTGGACTTTCTATTCATGTTAGTGATTTATAGTACCATCTAAACATCACATAGTATGTCTATTAGTGATATATAATGACAAGTATTGGGAGATAATGTTATAAATAGCTGGTGTGGATAGCTTTCTAGCTTATTTGAAGAGTGAACTATTTTCATCACAGGTATGATGAAACATGAAGTACTGTCTTTTATTATTAGTTATCTCTATATAATTGTAAAATGTTCATATAAATTGTAGACGTATATCAATTTAAATACCAATAACAATTGATATCAAAATATCAATTTTATTATCAAATATTTTATAAAATATATCAATTTTATTATCAAATATTTTATAAAACATTTATAGAATATTTTTGATATAATATTTTATCAAAAATATTCTATACAATATATTTTATGTATAATTTGAATGGTTCAAAATAAGGATGAAATTTGGATTTGATCAGAGCCTGATTTTATAGCAAGCTGGAGTAATTTGGGAAAAAAAATTCCCTAAGGCAGAACAGATAGATAACTTGCTTCAGCCTGATTCTGGATCTTCAAAAAACCTCAGTCCCAGTTCTGGAACTTTTGCATGCTACAAATGGCATTATTATAAGTGTAGTAATGAGATAAGGGAAGCAAGATTATATTGCTTATAGAAAATATGACAATTGGAAGGAAAGGGGAATTTTGAATTCAATGACTGAAAAGTCTGATTTCTATGAAAGTTGTTCCAGCTTTCCTGTAAATGTCCTTATGTTATAGTGAAAAACAAAAAAGGAACCAAAATTTTAAAATTTCTTATGGTAGACAATATGCAATCAGAGGTGATTTTGAGTCACATTCCAGAGAGTAACCTTCCCTGGAATGACTTACAACAGATTTACAGAGTTCTAGATCCAGCCCTAAAAGCTCATCACATGGTCACTGCACACACTGTAATATAAAATGTTTTTATAACATTGACTTCATTTTATAGTTTGTCAGTTACAATATTATACTAAGAGGAAATTCCTAGCTTATTAAAATTACTGGAAAATGATATATATTTATGTCTTTATAAACACATTGTATGCATAAAACCTCTGAGGTTAGCTTTCTCTTCCATCCTTACTTAGACATGATTGCACTTGAAAACAATAAATCTCTGGACTGTCATCCCATTAATTTGTGCAGAAGCCAGATGATTGCTGCCTATTCAGACAGTTGACTTTACTTCCATATGTAATTGATTTATCATATTTATATAGTTGCTCAGCTCACAAGAAATGAGATATTTTCTTACAGGATAATTCCAGAAGATATAGACAGACTGACCGCACACATTTTATCCTGGAGCTACGACTATGGCTGTCTGGGTATGCTGTGATCTGAGTAACCGAGTTCAGATTATTATGCATCTTTCCTTCATCTTATAACTCCATAGCATTTGTGTCATGCTTATATAGAGACATATTCTCTGTCCATACACATCTTAGGCCATCCATTGGAATTATGTCTCTGCTCAATCTTACACTTTCAGTTTGAGACACAACCAGGCTTTTTGCATAACACAGAATTCAAAAGTAGATAAGGACAAGGTAGGCAGCATGATGCTTCAAACCATACTTTTTGTACCCTTGATCAAGGACATAAATTGCTAAGTCAGGACTAGTCAAGAACTATCATATTGCTGATTATCATCTTCCCAACTGCTGTAATTTTTTTCTCATTCAGGAATAGTTCATTTCCCACATATTACTTTTTCTTTATGTTCTTTCAGTTTAGAATATTTATAAAGTTATAGTGTGGAAGGAACTATTTAGGCCATTGAGTCTTATCCTTTACTTAGTGTAAGAATCCATACTAAAGTATCTCAGACAGATGGGTCAGTTAGTGTAACTTACTATTGTAATGGAGACTGCCCAATATGGTTCCAAGTTGTGATGATCACTAAGGCAACCAATTTCCCAACCTTCTCACTTCTAGAGCTTGTGTTAGGGAAGGAGGCAGGCCACTCCACCCCTCAGCATCCTCAGGCCACATATATATTTGCGGAAGTTACATTTTTGGAACAGCCACAATTCATTGCAGCTGTTTCCAGAATAGTGCTGTGTGGCTTGCAGGTACACTGAGATGGGAAAGGAGGGAAGGTGAGCAGGCTGCTCTGTCTCTTGGCATCCCTAGGCCACTCAGAAGCAGGTACCATTTTTGGAATGGCCACAATTCATTGCAACCACTTCAAAAATGGCACCCAATTCCAGGATGGAGCCATGTGGCCTAGATATGTTGAGGAGTAGAGTGGCCTGCTTTCTTCTCCAACATGAACTCTGGAGCTTTGAGGATCTTCCATAGTTCAGTGTGTTATTATTGG
>JANHZU010009771.1:11484-31463 GCA_032468055.1 Acrochordus granulatus | reverse complement strand
AGGACCAGGGAGTTGTCTTGATTCCAATCCAGATACCTTTTAGAAGATGGATCCTCGATGATTTGGAAAAACTGGTAGCGTCTCCAGTTGCGAAGAGTGAGGTTGGGAGGTGAACACCTGAGGGTAATTTTCTCTCCAACCAGATACAGGGGCTCTGAAGGATCTGGAGAAAGGCTGGGAGCTGGTGGTTGATCTCAGTTCCAGAGGGGAAAAAGAGAGGAATATCAAGATGGCCTTCAGGCAATCCAAGAATATCCTGACTGGTACCAATCAAGTCATCTAACTGCACTAGGGAGGAGTGCCATCTGTTGAGCCCCCCATTTGAGGCTGCAAAGATAGGTCTTAACCTCCTTTCAGAAGTCCGAGAGAGTAGGGCCCTGCCTCACCTCCAGGAAAAGAGTATTCCATAGCACAGGGGCCACAGCAGAGAAGGCTCTCCTCTGGGACCCCACCAGTCAAAATTCTTTAACTGATGGGGTCTGCAACATGCCTTCCCTGCCTGACTGATTGGGATGGGCTGATGTAAGAGGATGGAGATGGTTCCATAGGTAACCTGGCTCCATGCCATATAAGGCTTTGTAGGTCATCACCAACACCTTGAAATGGACCCAAAAGCAAACTGGCACCCAGTGCAGCTCACAGAGGAAAGGTGTTACATGCACCATTCTTCAAGCAACCAGAATTGCTTGCACAGCCTCATTCTGCTCCAGTTGAAGTTTCCAGAGACTTTTCAAGGGTAGTCCCATGGAGAGAGCATTGAAATCATCCATGAGGGAGATGAGCAGAGCATGAGCAACTGAACGGAGAGCCTCCCTGTCCAAGAATGGGCATAACTGGTGCACAACGCAAAGTTGAGCAAAGGCCCTCCTAGCCACAGCTGCCACCTGCCTTTCAAGCAGGAGCCTGAGTCCAGGAGGACCTCCAAGTCACACACCGAGTCTGTCTGGGCTAGTGCAATCCCATCCAGGACTACAAATGATAAACTCTTAGATGCAGAGGGGCCCATCCACAGCCAGTCTGTCTTACCAGAGTTCAGCTAAAGCCTCTTGTTCCCCATCCAGGCCCCCACAACCTCCAAGCACTGTGAAGGAACATCCACAGAATCACTCATTTCAGCCAGGATGGAGATGTACAACTGGGTATCATCAGCATACTGGAGAAGCCTCATCCCATGGTGACAATGATCTCACCAGGTTTCATGCAGATGTTAAAAAGAAGTGGAGAGAGCCCTGAGCCCTGTGGCACACCACAAAGCAGGGGCCACGAGCTGGATCTCTCACTCCCTATCAGTACCAACTGGGACCAGCCTCGGAGAAAGGAGGTGAACCAGCACAAAACTATGCCGCCCACCTCCAACTCCCTAAATTGGCCCAAAACACACATCTGTGCACAAACAAGCTTGAGAAAATTGACCTAGTCCTGCTTCACACTTGGATTTACAAAGCAGAACTCAAGTTCTAGATAATCCAGCATTTGTTCCCACTGTTGCCAACCAGATGTTCTATTAGGTATCTCAGAAAAAAGACATCAAAATATTGTCAGCACGACGTTGACTTTTGCTGCTGGGAGTCGGGTAACCTCCAAGTTTAATAAATTGTTATTTGTATTACTCTGTCTGCTTTTGTGGTGAGAGGCTCTTGTTCGTCTTTCATTTTTTTCTGGTTTTTATTGCTTGGGGTTTTTTTTAATTTAAAGAGTACTGAGTCTCCTTCAAAAGAATACTTTGCGTTGTAGGAAACTCTTATGCATCTTTCTGACAAGGCAAAGAAATCTTAAAGTCGCCGGGGTTGGAACCACTGATGTGATGGGGCTACATTTCATGCAGTCGAAGAAAGTTCCTTACCAGTGACAGAGAATCCTCCCCGATTACTCTTTTGAGACTCAAAGCTTCTGCCTTTCCCATTTTCCGCCCAGTAAGAGCAAAAAAATTTTGCTTTTGGAGCCATTTGTGTTGCAGAAATCACCAGAACATTTCCCTCCTGTTCTTGATGTACGTTCTCTTCACCCTTTTCATCGATACGATAGAAGATGTGACGATTTCCCTTCTGTCCCTTTGGGGGGGAACATTTTAATTCAATATTTTCTCCTTTGACGAGAGTGTGGTAAGAAGGCGACCAGGACAGGGTGGGAGCTGCTACGGTCTCCTGGAAATCTGAGAAACAAAGGGAATTTTAAAAGAGGCCCGTAAGAAACCTTGCCAACTGTTGAGCAGCACTGTGTTGCAAGAATTCAAGAGAAACCTACAAGTAGAAGTGCACAGAGACAACCACGTTATCATTTCCCAAACAACCCATTAGCCTTTGCATCCCATGAATGGAGAGTAGACCTTTATTTACTCTGAACACCTCTACCAACGACAATTAACAGTTCCTTGATGGAGATCTAAACTGTTAAATGGAAAGCTGCTGAAGGCTAGATGTGGGCCAAGTGTGGCTTTTTGCATGTATTTCTGGACTACAGTTCCCACAATCCCTTAACACTGGCCATATGGGATAGGGCTCATGAGAGCTGGAATTCCACAACATCTGGTGGGTCTCATGTGGACTCTGAGACAATTGATGGCAAACAGGAACTGTGCATAAATTCAACTTAAGAGATTCTTTCTTCTGTCTGGGTGCAGCTTTTCCTCCATGCGGCTTCCCTAGCCCCTTCAGATGTCTCCATGGGGAGAGGACCATGGCCCCAATGCATGGGAAGGCAGGTGGAGGTTGTTGACAGATCTTCCTCTGGAAATCCTGCATGCAAAGCCTGATGTGAAACTGTTACTTGTGAGCAAGAAACTGTGGATCAAACATATGGATCCGTTTTATCGGATTCAATAGAACTGCATTCCACTCAAGGCAACTGGAATCGTTAAAAAGCTTTCTAAATAATGAAGAAACGAGATTTGCCACAGATTTCCAAGTGGCGAAGCAAATGTTCTCTAAAATTTCTGGAAGGGAAGTAAGAAAAATCAAAGCTTCTAGGAAGATAAATCTCATCCCATTCATCGAGGACAAAAAGCTGGCTTTCTCCTTCAGACTTTTCTCAGAAATAAGAAAAAGGACAGTTGAACTGCTTTCAGTTCGTATCAGTTCGATAGCTTCTTTATTTATTTATTTTCTGGCTTCTGATATTCCCCAGACATCCCCATGTGCTTATTAATTAGAATAATTAATTCTATTTCAAATCCCTTGCACGTCTAACCATGCTTGGCCAATAAACGTATCAGTATCTTTATTATTCTTTTTATGGCATGTGTCTATGGTTCCACTCTGGAAATGTGTGGCTTCAGCTGAAAAGTGGAGCTGATCAGACGCGAAAAATATAGATGGCCTTTAGGCCTTGCAAAAGAGCGGAAGGACTTTTTCACTACCCACCTCACCGGATGACTATTTTTAATCCTCTTTGGGTGTAAGAGAGGCCAGGAAGAAGGGTGCAGTGAGCTGCTATTCAGAGAAAGGCTTTGGTGTGGTGAAGAAGACTGGGTGCTGAGCCGTGCCCTGGGCTGGAGGGGCTGGCGCAGTTCCTCCGTTGGCTATTGCATTGGAGGACTGACTCAAGAGATGCTGCAGCTCTGAATCTCTCTGGGAAAGGAAGAGGAGAGCGACGGAGCCCGACACCGGCTTCCCAGCAATCCAGAAGGGAACATGGAGAGCATCGCTTGGATGATAGGTTTGGGACCTCCTTCCTCCCTCTCTTCTAAATCTACTTCTTGCCCTCTCTTGCCCCCAAGAGCTGAGAACTTTACACCCTGATCCCTTTCTTCTTATAGATCCTTCTCAGGAAATTCTTCCTTGGGTGGGAATAATTTGAGCAAAAGTGGCATTTTCTTGCCTCCCCCCACCAATAGTTCTGCCCCCGGTTCTCATGATTCATTGCCATCTTAATTCAAGGGCATTTAGGGGGATGAAGTAATGCATTCTCCCATCAGTCAAATTCTCCCTTCCCATCAGAAACATCCAGGAGGAGACCCAAAACTGCAGCTTCACAGTCAATAAGTTGGAGCAATGAATGAGCAAGAAAGGGTCATCCTGTGGGTCACAGTAAAGGGGAACGGCCAAGAACTGAAGATATCAGAACAGCTAAATCTCAGAGAGAAAACACTCCTGGGCCCTTGATGGTCTCTTTTATGCTCTTAATGCTAATCCCAGCCTTGTTAAGGAGCATCTGGGGTCTCTTCTGACCCTCAATGGCTAGAATGGGGGGGGCAAATGGCCCCTTCTTCTGCCTCCTTCAGGGCAGCATCTCATTTGCTGAATCCATTCAGAGAAGAAGATTCAGTTGAGGATGGTGGGGATGAAAGTCTTGCACTGTCTGGCATCTTCTGTCCTTCTATTAACTCCAGCTTCCTTCCTTCTCTCTTTCAGTCCTTTCAAGGATCCTCCTGGGAGCAGGTAAGGGACCCTCATGCAGACTTTGCTTGCATTCACAAAAATGTAGACTGTGATTGTTGCAACTGAAGGTTTTCTTGAATTATCAGGCTTACTTCACATCATCAGTGCTGGTTCTTTATGCATAATAGTTTGTCATGTCAGCTCTCATCTGATTCTACAATGCTAGAAAACCATCAGCCTCCCAGGACATTGAGCAACTGACTGTCAATTGGTTGCAATTTTTCCCTCATTCATCAGGAAGATGAATAAATTGGCTTAGAGGGAGGAGGCAACTTGGGCCACAGAGGGGTTCTCACCTGGCTTTTAGATCAGGAAAGAGAGTAGAATGATGTGGGTGCTTTGCTTTCTCTCCTCTAGCCCTGCAGGGTGGTATTTCCCATGTTTAATTCTCTTGGGTGATTAAGTGATGTCAGGGGTGCAGATGCTTTTGAAAGAATTAAGACTAAGGAAGTCAAGTCAGTCATGTCCTTGATTAGGGTGGATGTGTACATAGTGGAGATCAAACAGGTCTCCTTTTGGCTGTTGCCACTGTAGGACCAAGTCAAGGGTAGAGGAGCCTTTCATTTCTACCATTGGTCCCTTTTTCTCCCATCTTCTGTCCTTGCAAGGAGAAGGAGTGGGTCAAGGATTCCCAGAGCAGTTTATGGATGGGAGCCATTCTGGAAACTGGGGAGCATGTTCTGGTGTAGAGCTTTGATTCCAGGAAAAGACCAAAAAGAAGGACTAATGGCTTCTCTTTCTTTCCTCGGGTTCAGGGACAGATTCATCTCTACCAGCCCCCAGGCTGTCCTCCTCTCTTCCACACACCATTATTATTAAAGGAGAACAGATTTCCTTGAAATGCTCCATCCCAGAAGGATATCAGGCAGAAAAGTTCTTTTTCTTCTGCAAGGATGAATCAGATTTTCCAATGAAATATGAATATCTCCATAAAAATACCTTGGATCTCAGGACTGCAGATCTGGTCTCAGTAAACATAACATGTAAATGCAGCTTCTGGGAAACACCTGAAGGATGGCCTTCTTCTCCTGAAAGTAACCAGCTGGTCTTCTCAGTCATTGGTAAGATGAATATTTATTGCCTAGAAATATTCACACCAGACATAATGGTAATGCCCAGCTTATGAAAGTGCATAATAAACCTTTCAAAAATTAATGTAGCAGTCAAAAAACTAAACAAGCAAATCCATAATTATATAAATGATGCCTTCTGTAAGAAAATGATTAAGAGGACTTTCTCTCTATGAGAAAATATCTCCTAAATGGGGTATTATGTGTGAAAGCAGTTACAGAAACAATGATGCCTCCTCTACTCTTATATATAGGTATTCCTTGAATTACAACCATAATGGAACCTGCCCATCACGATTGTAAACTGCTACCATCGTAAAATGGGTTGGTCACCTGATTGATCCAATGTTATGACCTTTTTGGCTGCAGTTAAGGGAAACAATGGTTTACGATGGATGTAGTTTTGCCAAAAATGGATGTACTGTAAGTGCTGGTTTTTGGTGAATCTGTTGTAAAGCATGGTTACATGACCCTGGCATGCTGCAAACAGCCAAAAATGCAACCATGTTCTTGAGTGCCCAAAGTTCAGATGTGACTGCTCGGGAGGGGGGACTATCGAAACTTTGAATCTGGATCGTACGTAGTCCCAAAATAGGTCCACCACTACGCAACTGATCGTAAATCAAGGACTATCTGTACTTCATACGCTGGTGTAGTTCATCTTCTGTGGTGCGTATTGAAGAGGTTTGCTTTTCTTTGATGAGGAGATCTGAACACCGGAAGAGCTGGATGACGGAGAAGTACTCCGAGAGAACGATCGCTCGGACCAGTCTCTTACTCGTTCCTGTTAAGTGGGGCACGGTGTGTTCTACCTGTGTATTTCGGGCTTCCATCTGATTCAACCAATCAAGAGTTTCCAGACTTGCACAGGATCAAAATGGGAGGCCATTCTCATTGTGTCCATCAGGAAGACCTCCAACTTAGGGGGAGAAGGGGAGCTGAGCAACCGAAAGCTTCTCAGATGTCTTTTAGGTCTCGAAAGAGAGTAGAATGACGCAGCTGATTTGCTTCTTCACTTCTAGCCTCACGGATGGACTTTCCCATCTTTAACAGCATCAGATGATTAAGTCAGGTCAGGAGTGCTGATGCCCTTGAGAGAATAAAGACGGAGGAGGTGAGGCATGTCCAGGTGGGGCTGGATCTGTTCTGTGTCCATGATGAAGATCAAACAGGGCTCCTTCTGGTTGTTGCCATTATAGGACCAAGTCAAGACTAGGGACACCTTTCATTTGCACCATTGCACCACGTTTGCCCCATCATCATCCTCGCAAGGAGAAGCAGTGGGTCAAGGATTCCCACAGCGGTTTATGGCTGAGAGACATTCTGGGAACTGGGCTGGTGTAGAGATTTGGTTCAGGAGGAGATCAGAAGGAAGGACTAAATGGCTTCTCTTTTCTTCTTTGGTTTCAGGGACAGATTCATCTCTACCAGCCCCCAGGCTGTCCTCCTCTCTTCCATACACCATCATTATTAAAGGAGAAAAGATTCCCTTGAAATGCTCCCTCCCAGAGGTTTTTCGGGCAGAAAGTTTCTTTTTCTCCTGCAAGGATCAATCAGATTTACTAATTGTATATGAATATCTGCGTATCAATACCTTCGATCTCAGGACTGCAGCTCTGAATGCAGACCAAATAAAGATAATATGTATATGCAGGTTTTTGAAAGCTCCTGGAAGAAGGTACACTTCTCCCCAGAGTAACCAGCTGGTCTTCTCAGTCATTGGTAAGCTGAATATTCATTGCCTAGAAATATGCACACAGGAGGCAGCGCTCATGCCCATGCTATGAAAACGGACAATAAACCTTTCACAAATTAATCTAGTGAACAAAACAAATAAAGAAGTAAATCCATAGTTATATAAATAATCCTTTCTCTAAGAAAATAGTCAAGAGGACCTTTTTGCTTAGAATAATATATCTTTTGAATGGGGTATTATGGTTGTGACAACATTGTGAGAGCAGGTTCAGAAAAAATTATGTCTTCTCAGCTCTTATACACAGGTAGTTCTTGAATTACAGCCACAGTGGAGCCTGCCCTTCATGGTCATAAGTCATGACAGTTGTAAAACAGTTGCATCACTGCCCCAATTTCATGACCAATTGTGTGGTGGTTGTTCAGCAAACGGGCACAGTTTTGCCAAAAACTGCAGGTAAGTGATGGTTCTTGGCAAAAGCCTCATGAAACACATTCATGAGACCTTTGGATACGACAAATGCCATAAATGTGGCTATGTTTTCAAGCACCTGAAGTTCAGTCATGTGAGGGTTGTGCACGACTATTGGAATGTTGAATCTGGGCTGTAAATAGCCCCAAGGTAGGTGTCCTGCTGAGCAACTAGTTGTATGTCGAGGACTGCCTGTACTTCCTACCTATATAATTATATGTACCATCTTTTCTGCTGCATGTTACAAATATTTGATTTTCTTTTATTTGAAAGTTTGAACTAAAAAAGTGGCCGATGGGTAGATACTCTGAGATAATGATTGGGTCATTCTTTTATTAGTTCCTGTTAAATGGAGCATGGTGTATTCTCCCTATGTTAATCTTTGGCCTTTCTTTTGTATATACAAAAATTTATTACTTTTCAACAAAGTAAAATACAACCAATATACAATACAAAAGACGAAACAATAACAAAAAACAATGTAACAAATAACAACAAAATCTAAAACACATACCCACCCGAAAAAAGGAAAAAAACAAACCAAAACACTCCCCCATTATTCCCAAACTAACTCCATATGAATATCTGTCCATAAACCAATACAAAAAGAAAGAAAAATATGTTCTCCTCCCTTGGTCAAATCAGATTAGTATGATAAAAACTATTTACTATACACTACAGCAAACATTTCCTTTCTATCAATATATACTGTAATTGTTTTAATTTGTTAATCTATACAATATTTCATCTGAACATATAAATTTATCCCCAAATCGTCAAATCTATCCACAAAGGTTTTTCTAGCTTTTAGATTTTTCTAGTTCACTAGATTTTTTCAACTAGATTTTTTCAATTTTTCTCAATTTTTCAACTAGATTTTTCTAGTTCACTAGCAGAAAATTCTAGAGCAACTTTTAAACAATTAGAAACTTCTTTAAATTGTCTTCCTGCAGAAGGATTATCGGTAAAAATATATATCGGTCTTTCACTCGTGTAGTAGAATCTTCAGCGGCAGAATCGAAGACACACCAAACAATCGCCCTCCACACACAGTCCACAGCACATTAAGAACTCAGAACAATCTTTAAACACTAAATTAATGAGCCTAGATTTAAAATTCCATACCCCACATAAACATACCACCTGAATCCCAGACCATCCTCAAAATTCCTTACTGAAATCCACAAAACTAGTTCTTGGCCCACCGTTACAAAATTTACTTGGAGACACTTTTTCTATGTTTGTTCTTCTGTGAATCTCCTTGTACATTGAATTACAATATCCCTAAACAAATAACCTCCTTCTACAAGAGGCACATTCACTCTATCAATTTGGTCTAACTGACTAATCGTTCCATCTTTTTTTGGTCCTGTTTGCTCCTGGGACCCCACCCCACAGTTTGAGAAAAAACACTTTTTTCCTTAAACTCAGCAATACCTGACTAACTGCAAACTTTCCCACTGGCAACTTTATTTCTTCAACTGTTATATTGAAGGTTCCCACTTGTTCTTTTTTTTTTCATGGATTCAATCCGAGAGTGGCTCATCTAATGATGTTTAGCTTCTAACCTTTGTTCCTTTTTTACAATTTTCCCCTCTAAAAATAGATCTATTTTCTGTATAATTTTTTCAAATATCTCCTGCAAATTTCTTCCCCAAACTGACATTCTGGGCCTCTATATTTTCATTAGGTTTCTGAATTTCACCTAAAATCAACATCAACCCCTCTCTTTTTGTAGCCATCTTTCCTTTTCTAATATATTGAGAGAAAAGAAAAGAAAAAAAGTTGCATAACCATGTCAGCCTTTTAATTCAGAGTGGGTGAAGAATTAATTCAGCAGATCCAGTCCTCATCACATGCCACTGCTGCCAGTCAATCACCAATCAGTGAAAAAAATAATACAGGGTAAACAAACCATATATAATCAACATAAAGAAGGAAAAATTGACTCATAACGACAAAGTTCAAAATACACAGTATGCGGCAAGCATTTGACTTCAAGCAATCCACAGAATTGCAAGCAGACCAACATTCCAAGCACTTTTCAGGTTCCATACATAAAGTTATCACTCCCGCCTCCTTGCTGCAATAAAAATTCCAAAAGCAGATTCAGTACATTCTTGAAATATTGTAATTCAGCAAAGGGAAAATGTAATCCACACAGAGTTGAGCCCTGAGCATTCTAGAAATAGTCCAAGAGAAAAAAGAAATAGTACACGAAGAAAAAGCTAAGACCAGAGTGGCATCGCTAGATAGAAAGGCAATAGTTGAACTTCATATCTTCCCCATCTCCAACTGACAGATACGCAATTGAAGAGGACCCCTGTTTTTCCTCATCTAGGCAGCTGCAGATTGTCCAAGAGCATGTGGGGTGATTCCCAAGAATCCCTCTTTACATCTGAAGGATTTCACTGGCTTAAAGCACCAGCCTAGCCTGGTCTTCTAGTTGCCTTTCAGCTCAAACTATGTGCCATGCTTCATGGGCATGTCCATAAATCCGTGGCCCTTCTGATTCCAGATGGTCAAGTTATTTCAAACATTCACAAGGTCCAAAGTGGGATGAATCAATGAATCCATCAGGAAAACCTCTGGTTTAGGGGAGAAAGGGACCAAAAGCATGTTTGGGTTACTTCCCTACTTTGAATGACAGATGGTGCCTATGAAGGGGGAGGAGGTGTGATGGAACACAGTGTTTCCCAGGAAGGAGAGAACAAATTCCAAGGGGGTGGGCAAGACAAGGGGTGGCAAAACCAAGAACTGAATCAGGGATAGAGGAGACTTGGAATAACCACTGCCTAGAATCTCCCAGGGTATAACCATCAGGGTGAGAGTAGTAAAGTTTAGTCTGGCAAGATTCTGTCTATTAGGTGTGAGCAAAGAAAGAACTGAACTTTGTCTGGACTGCTCTATGTCATTTTTGGGTTGGGCCTGACAGAGGTGCCTATGAAGGGGAAAGTGGTGTGATAGACAACTGTAAACTGGTAGTTTTCCAGGAAGGAGGAGCACATTCCAAGGAGGGGGATGGGACAAGAGGGAGCACAGTCCAGAGGTGCATCGGAGACAGAGGTAGAGGACAGCCACTCCCTAGAATCTCCCAGGGTATATCTGTTAGGCTAAGAGTAGTAAAGTTAATCTGGCAAGATTGTCTTAATTTGATGTGAGCAAAGAAGGAACTGAATTTTGCTGGATTGTTCTATGTCATCGGCTGGATTGTTCTATGTCTATGGCTGGGCTTGACACTTTGCCTTCTTGGCTTCATCCTCATAGGATATCTTTTTCTCCTATTATGTACAAGAAGGGTCAGGAGATGGATGCACAAGCTGCGTAGAGAAAAAAGCTTCATGTGGTGAAGGAGGCCCAAGTGCAGAGGTGTGGAATATGGTTGTGGTGCCCTTGGTGAAGATGACTTGGATTCTTTCCTAGCTGTGGCTGTTAAAGAAAGAATCATGAGTGGTTGAGCACTGGTAGCTGTTCTGGAAATGTTCCACCCCGCAGATTTGAGTCCAGAAGAAAGAACTATACATCTTTGCTTTCCTTCCACAGCGTGACAGAAAGCTTCGTCCTTAACAGATTTATCCTTAGACTCCCAATTTCACTTTCTGTCCTCCATACACTTTCTTTATCCATAGAGAAGGCATTTCTAGAAGTGCTGTTTCCCTGAGAGATAATGGGAGGGCAACGGTCAATGAATCCATCGGGTATCAATTCCAGCTGGAAAACATTTGAAATTTCTCCACTAGAAATCTGAAGTCAGAAGAAATATGTCCTTGCATTCACTGGAGAAAAACTCACAGAAGCAAATGGTGCAGTTCTCCAGGAAGCAATCAGGTGGCCTTTTCTGGTGGTTGCTGGGAAGAGATGTCTTCGTTGCATAAAAATCAGTGACAGTGACAGGCACCTTCCTGTTAAAATAATCGAAAGGCAAAATAAACTTTTACTCAAATGAATCCACCAAAAACAAATCTCTGCAGGTTTTCAAGACGCTAACGGAGATGCGTAAAGAAAAGAGGGAAGTAGAGAATTCTTGTCTCTTGATCTAAGGAACGTTCTTCTTACATGAAAAGGGGCAGGGGTTTTTACTCTTATTATTTTCACTCCAAACTAAAATAAAATCCATCTCCTCTCTCGTTTTCCAGTTTAGTCTCTAGTCTCTGACATATCAAACTTTGCCTTATTCAAATAATATCTTAGGTTCAAGGAGGCAACGTGGAGAATTTCAGGAAACTCCTGTGCTTTAAAGCAGAGATTGATATTTCCCTTGTGTAACTTTCTTTTAGATATGCCCCCTCCCCTACTGCTGAAAGTGGATCCTACATCCCACACCGTGAAGGAAGGTGACCCCTTGCTCTTCCTTTGCTCAACTGAAAGAGGCAACACAAAGAAGTTTCATTTCTACAAGGATGGGCTGGAGGTGGCTACGACATTTGACGGTCTTCTGAACAACTCCAGTGAACCCACAGATGCTCTTCAAAACGCCTCTTTGAGAATCCAGCATGCCAAATCCCACCACAGTGGGGAATTTGCTTGTAGCTATGAGGAAGAGAGAAGCAGCCAATGGATCATGTCTTCTTGGAGCCAGGGGGTAAAAGTCACAGGTGAGCATTTGGGAGATGGTTGGATGCAATTAATTCTTGTATGTAGGATCACCACCAAATTCTACCACAAACGCTGGGCTACAAAGGAAAAAGAAAGAGATGGAGAAAGACAAAGCAGTTCTGTGCGGTTCCTAAATAACCTCCATGGAGAAGTCCATGAAAAATCCAGAACTGAGCTTGATGTAAGACAGTGGCTATTTCAATGGTAGATTTAATAGAATCTAAACCTGGAAAAAATGTTCTGCCAAAAATACTAAATCATTCTTCTTCTTTGTTAGTTGAACCAGTTTGGACTGGAGATTCAGATTCTATTTGGAGATATGTCTGGATGGCGATTCCTTTTATAATCCTCCTGGTTGCGTTTGCCTTTTATTGCTGGAAGAAAAAGAGCAGTAAGTGAAGCATTTTGGTTTCAACGGTTCCCTTGCCTGGAATGAGAGGTGGCTCCTGGGGATGGGAGATTTTAACCAAGAGAATTTCCAGGGAGGCACAGAAGGAGAGCCTGGCCTGGATTTGAGAGACCTGGGCAGACTACAGGTGAGGAAGGTAGAAACAAAGCATCCCATCTTTCTTTTTATTTTCATGGCTGCCTTGAAAGCATCACCATCCCGGGAACAATTCCAGCTAGCGGAAAAAAAGGAGGGAAGAGATGATCTTGGAATGATGGAGCCTCAAGCAACAAGAGCAGCTACTGCCTCACCTATCAAGGTAGATGGTGGGATTCGTGAGTCACTTAAACCAGTGTGTGCAGGGAAGATCTGTTTACACTGGTTAAGGTTAAGCCAGGTTCGTGGAATCCCCACTAATGACTTATGGTGTTTCTTGAGGCATCCAACTGTTGTGTAGAAATAAAAGTGATGCAGGTGGGCTTTAGAGGGCCTGAACCATATCGAGGTAATGTTAGTTGACACCTTCCATATGTCCATTTCTCTTGATCTCTCCGAAAACTAAATTTCTTGAGTGTTTTGATTTAGGAGTTGAGATACCCATAGATTTTACTTTAAAAAATGGCAAAAATTACTCTCTTTTGGCCTTCAGTCTAACAAATCATATTTTGGCCAAGAAACTAAATCATGTCTTGGCCTTGAAATAGAAAGCTATATTTGAGAAAACTTAGTGTCCTAGAAGCCGTAAATTACAGGTTCTTTAATCAAATGGCGGAGGCAAGGTTTTAGGGGAGCGTCCCTGTGGGTTTCTCAGGAGCATCGCATCACCGTCAGGAATCTGAGACCGGAAACTAGATTGGGTCAGGTCTGATGCCAAAGGTCAATCCTTTTTCTTGATGGGCTGGCAATCTTTCCAGGCTGCAGCGGACGAGTCAAACCACAATGCCTAAAAGTTTGTAAAACGACGGAGAAATCACGTTTCTCTTCTGGTGCCTGACCTGCCGGCGACTGAAAGTACTCTCGAAGCAACGCCCTCTCTTTCCTTGACTTTCCCCAGGACTCCGAGGTCACCAGCAGCTGCACCCAGCACTCCTCCGCTCTGTCAGCTCCTGGACCAACAAGGAAGAACCACCTAACACAAGAGGAAGAGGAGGGGATATTGTACAGTGACGTTGTGTTTCAACACAAAAAGAAGCAGCAAAATGATCCCCTGATTGCACCCAAATATATCTGTCTTGGCCCAGTCTCTTCGTAGGCAGAGAGATGGACTTCAGCACTGAAGAAATTACGAGGTGCGGCTCAGCTCAAATTTTGGCAGAAAAGAAAACACATAAAGTAGGGGGCAATCTTTGGCATCATCTTATTCTACCAGTCTCAGTTCTGTCTCGGTGTAGACTTGGGATCACTGGGACAATTTTTGTTATCATTTCCAACAACTTGTTTTGTGTGTAATGGACTTTTTCACTTTGTCCTCTTCAGAATTCTTCAGTTTATTACATTGGGGAAAGGCAAACTTTTAGAGTAGGTTTATGGTCCAATGGATCATGATGGATTAGTTTGTTTGGATCTAGGCTGTTGAGATTTTTCAGCTCAATCCTTGGCCATGTTTTGTCCAGGAAACCCTTAATAGAGGCCAAACAAA
Organism: Acrochordus granulatus; assembly: GCA_032468055.1. Taxonomy (NCBI): domain Eukaryota; kingdom Metazoa; phylum Chordata; class Lepidosauria; order Squamata; family Acrochordidae; genus Acrochordus; species Acrochordus granulatus. The sequence continues at coordinate 17,230 of JANHZU010009771.1, read as the reverse complement.
GAATCCTTGAGTTGGGCAGAGAGACAGACCTGATGCATCAGACAACTGCACTGGGTCCTAGCTGAGAGACCCCTTTCCACCCTGACATTTCTCTCTCACCTGCTCGCTCAGAGGAGAGTCTTCAACGTTTTGAGGTTTCCATCTGGCTCTCCCAGTGCGGGAGGGAAGATTCAGTGCTGCTTCCTTGTTGGGGAATTTCTGTTCATGCTTGTTTGAAACCATTGAGGAAGGTGCCCGTCCTTTGGGCATCTTCCTTTCAGGACTAGCTTGGTCTCCTAGCTAATCAGCCCTCCTCACCATCACGTGTTCAGAGAGAAAAGAGTTATCAGCTCCAACATGCCTTTTCTTCTCCTTTAGTTTTTGGATGGCTGGATGTTGCCTGGAGGTCCCCAGTACTAGGCTGAGATCTTCAGGAAAGTTTCATGTCAGAGAAAAGGCATAATCAAAGCCAGCCTCGGCATGCGCCATGGAAGAGCCTCCCTGTCTGAGTTTGTGAGTTCACTTTCCGGCTTGGGTGTTGATGAGTCTCTGATGGAGAATGTGTTGAGGAGAAGAAAAAGGCGTGCTGCATAAAGACACGTCACGAACTGAAACAGAATCGAAAGTCTGCCCCAAAAGATGGCTGAGTTGTGACAGGCGGGAGCAAACCAGGAGAGAGGCCTTTTTGTGTGGCCTCTGAGGCTTCTCTGACAATATTTCCGAGCCACCTGCATGTCACATAGTTCTGGGCATTGCAAGGAAAGGAACACGCACATCAGTACGGTTCAGCCACACAAAATAAAGCAATGCAAACACAACTGGGATTCAGCAGAAGTCAGAGAGGCACCTACAGGAGCTCTTCGAACAAATGGCTTGCTGGGATAACATGCAGGTCGTCCTTGTTTCGCACCTGCCTCATACAGCAACCAGGCAGTGGTGAGAAAGTAACTTTGCAACCACTCCTCACATTTACAACTTTCTCTAAAGCAACGGAAAACAAGTCAAATCTTAAGCACGGTTGTGGTTTCTCTTAGCGACCAATTTGTTCATCGACTGAGGTGCCGGCCCCAGTTGTGGTCCCTAAGCAAGACGTCCTGTGTTTCGAAGGCCTTCTCAGACAAGGGGTGGACTGGGTTCCTTCTTCATATCGCTGCAAAACCCAAAGTGCCACTCAAGAGCTGACTCCCACCCTTCATCAAGAATGAGTCTGGGAATGCCACAATCCCTCTACCCCGACTAAAATCATTTCTAAGGACTGTTTACTCATGATTTGTTCATCGAGGATACGTTGCCCCATCACCACAACATTCGTGGAGTATAACAGACATCCTAGGAACCAGGTTAACTCTTCATTGAAACGAGTTGGCAGCTTCGATCCACTTCAGACAAATCACAGTTTTCACAATCATTTTAAAGCTTCAGATACGACCAGCAGTTCTCACAGCTGTTAGTGGCTGTCTGATGATTTTGGCAGTCTAAATGTCTCGTCATCAATGCCTTATTTTGGCCACATCATGCGCAGAGAGGACTCATGAGGAAAGGCTGTCGTGCTGCGAAGGACTGAAGGGAAGAGGAGGAGGGGACGGCGGAGGACGAGATGGGTGGACAGCATCGTCAGGGTGATGGCCTGAGCTTGGGTGGGAGGCCTGGCATGCTGTGGCCCATGGGGTCATGGACAATCGGACACGACGGCACCACTGAACAACAGTGGCTCCACTATGGAAACGCATGATTTCGGATGAGAAGTGCAGCTGATCAGGCCACAAACACACAGAAGGCATTTAGGCCTTGCACAAGAGCAGATTGAGTCTGGTTTGCAGCTTTCTCACCTCCCTCCTACCCGGACGGCTATTTTTATTTTTATTTCTCTTTGGGTGCAAGAGAGGCCAGGAGGATGGGTGCAGCGACCTGCTGCACACAGAAAGGCTTTGGTGTGGTGAAGAAGGCCTGGGCACAGAGCTACGTTCTGGGCTGGGGCGTGGGTGTCATGGCCTAGGTGGGGATGACGCAGTTCCTGCCTTGGCCGTTGCTGTTGGAGGACTGACTCGGGAGAGGTTGCAGCTCTGAATCTCTCTGGGAGGGGAAGAAGAGAGCGACGGAGCCCAACACCAGCTTCCCAGCAATCCTGAAGGGAACATGGAGACCATCGCCCGGATGATAGGTTTGGGACCTCCTTCTTCCTCCTTTTCATCTAAACTGATTGCTCTTCTTTCTTGCACTCAAGATCACTTTGCACCCATCTCCTTTTCTTCTTCTAAATCCTTCTCAAAAAAAATCAGAGCTTTCTTCTTGCTTCAGTGTTATTCCTTGGATGAATCTCCTCCAAGGAACTTACAAAGTGTTGCATAGGAAAGTATTGTTAGGTGCAGCTCTTCTGCAGACAAGCCAAGTTATCTTGTTGGCAATCTTCTGTAGCCTCCTGTTATATGAAGCTCAATTCATAATTTATAATATCTTTATGAGGGTGCCAGAAAACACTTGGCTTTGAGCTTCTATCCTTTCCCAAAATGTTAAAGTCTTTACTCTGTTTTATCATTTACTGTGATTAATGTACTTCCTCCTTTGGAATTTGGCATGTGGCATTCTTGTGAAAAAGGTGCACTTAAATTTAATTGCCTTTAATTCAATTTACACCCTGCTATTCATTCTGGAGGTTGCTCCTTCCTCCTATCATGCCCCCCCAAACAACCCCACGTGGTGTGTTGGGCTGAGCGGGAGTGACTGCTCCCCAGTTTAGACTTTGAGCTTCCGTGGCTGAACTTGGTCAAGAGCCTGAATGTCTCCAATATTAATCCAATACGTTGACCGCTACACCACAGCTGTGAGTAGTCTGATTGGGACTAATTTAAGCAGCAGGTTAAATTTTCCCAGCTCCCTCATCAGTTCTGCCCCAGATCTCATGATTCATGGCCATCGTCACGAAGGACCATCTAGTGAGATGCAATGCAGCATCTCCCTCCCATCACAAACACCCAAAATAGCAGCTTCACAGGCAACAAAAGAGGAAGGAAGTTGGAGCCGCAAAGCAGAGAAGAAAGGCACCATCTTGTCTTTTTCTCCCTCCTGCTCCTCTTAAACTACATTCCAGACAATGCAAAGAATGGTTGAGTAACTCTGAATGGCCAGAACACGGATGGCAGAAGATGCCTTCCTCCTCCTCCTTCAAGGCAGCACCTCATTTGCCGAATCCCTTCAGGGAAAAAGGTCCAGTTGAGGATGGGGTGATGAAAGCCTTCCACAGCCTGGCATCATCAATCACGCTTACTTAGGTCTCCTGCTCTTGCAAGGGGGAACTTTCCTCCAAGGATCTGCAGAGCAGTCATTGCTGGAGCCGTTGCAGGAACCTGGGAGCCTTTTGGGTAGGCGGGTTCTCTCGGGCAGGTTCCTTGAGGCTTCACGACACCACCATCAGGCAGTCCTTCTATCTAGGATTTGGAAGAGGACTGGAGTATTGCGGTCCAATAGATTTCCCCTCAAATATTATCAAAATCTTCTTCTTGTCTGGTTCCTTCTCAGGAGACTTGAGAACCCTTTCTCATTTCTCTGGGCGGTGTTTTCAGCTGACTTTGGGGTGCATCTGCCGGGTTTGATGCTTTTTGTCTCCCAACATCCCATTCTCCTGAGCTGCCCTTCTGCCCAGACTTCCCATCTGCCAAACCCCCATACCAGGAGCTCCCCTGAAGTCTCCTGTCAACATTTCAGGGTATTGCTGGGAGGAGGACAACGTGTAGCAAGAGGCAGGATGTCCCTGCGACCCCTCGGCCACCTCCCAGGGCCAAACACCATGTCCCTCAAGGAGGATCTAGCCCAGCTTCTCTTCCACTTGGGGAGGAAGCTCAAAGCCAAGTGTTTTCCAAGAAATGGAGTGAATAATTCTTTTTTTGGCCCTCATCTTGAACCACTTCTAAGGCTTCTTCCCAGTTTGTTAATAAAAACATTTCTTGTGCCAAGTGCTTGCAAGAAGGACTGGAATTAATGGGAGAACTGGAGCTCCGTGTTTGTGGAATTGGGTAAGGGATCAAAGGTGGTTGTCTCTTGAAATCACTGCTTTGATTATCATGAATTTAACAAACAGGTCATCAGGGTATTTTTATCCCTATCCTGAAGTTAGACTGTTTCTTTCAAAAAGCGTCCTGTTCATATAAAATGTAAAACCATTCTTCTTTCCCCTCGAAATGTAGGGGATTTAGTCCCTTTTCAAGGTCTCGCTGCATAACTTCTGCATAACTTCTTCCTCTTCGGTCTTCCATGTTGCGTTTATTGATCTGCTTGTCTCTTCTATACTCTGTCCCTCTGGGAAGCCCCATGATGGACCTTGAAAGTATGAGTTTTGCACAGAGGTTTTGTGTTTTGTTAAAGCCACTTTCCCTTCTTCTCTCTTTCAGCTCTTTTGTGGATGAGTCTGGGAGCAGGTAAGACCGATGCTTGTGCAGACCTTCTGTGCAGCTACACAAAGCTAGATGGTGACTGTTGCTGCCTATGAGGGCAAAATACTGTAATACCAAAGCCCAAATATCAATGCACAAGGGGAATCCTGTCCCCTTCTGTGTATGCTGGTCTTCTTGCTTTGGGGTGGGCGTAGTCCATAGTCCACTGCTGGATATTTGAGCAGCATTTGAACATCAAAAAATTCCACCTTGGTGAGACACGTCCCCCAGCCACACTCAAGAACCAAAAGTAGGAAAATCCACCTCGGTTTTTCCTTTCTTGGTAGGAGGTGTATCTGCACAAATGTTACACAAGTGCTTGTGTTAACAAGAGAGATGAAAAAGTGAAAAACTTTGATAGGGTGTTATGAGGATGCCCAGAGCTCAGGCTTCAGAGAAGAAATGGACATTGACCCAATGTTGCTAGAAAGGTGACATTTGTGAAAATCAAGGAGGGAACTGCTGGTTGGGTGGGCATCAATTCCAGAGAAAAGCCATTATTAAGATAATTTTGCCTTCTTGTCTCTATCACCCAAGTTGTCAGGACTGTGAAAATGTTTAGAACCAAAAGAGACCAAAAGGAAGCAAAACATGTTCTACACCAGAAGAAGAGGAAGCATTTCTTTACCTGGTGTGAGAAAAGAGAATCTATGAAATAGATGATCAGAGTCAAGAGATCCAAGTGGTCCATAAACCAAATCTGGCAATCTTCCACTGCATAATGTTTTCCCCAAATACTAGTGTTATGGCACGTGTTTTCCTCAATTCTGAATGCAACTGCTTCTGAGAAGTCTTCAGACAGTCTGAGTAAAATAATCTGTACAGAAAAATAGAAAGAGGTCAATAGTAATTCGGTTCCAGGAGAAGATCGAAAGGAAGGCTATAAATGTTTTCTATCCCCTTCCCAGGTTTATGGACAGATTCATCTCCAGCAGCTTCCAGATTGACTTTGTCCCCTCCCTACACCACTTTTGTTCGAGGAGAATGGATGATCCTCAAATGTTCAACTCCAGACAGACATGAGATGGGACTGTTCGCTTTCAGTTGTAAAAATCAATCGGATTCATCCATCCAACAAATATTTCAGCAGACAAATACTTTGAATATCAGCACAACACATTTGACCGTACATGAAACAAAGGTTACTTGCACTTGCTTGTTTAAATTCCTCAGTGGACTAAAGTGGACCGACTCTCCGCTGAGTAATCCTGTGGCGTTCTTCGTTGTTGGTAAGAGAACTCCCGTTTGCTAGAATCCATTGATCCAGGTTTAAGAGTTGAAAACACACCATTCCCTCCTAAGCAATCAACCAAGAAGCAAAGTGCATATTGTGGTTTTCT
>JANHZU010009771.1:0-11384 GCA_032468055.1 Acrochordus granulatus | reverse complement strand
GCTCCAAGAAGACAGGCAGGGCATGGCCCTCCTAACTCTGTTCCTGTGTCTCCAATCCAGACTGTGTTGCCTCTTGTCTTGCCCCCCTCTTTGGAATATGCTCCCTCCTTCTTATCAAAAGAAGGTCCTTCTGACCATTTTCTCACAAAAGGCATTATTTATTTATTTAATAATGCCTGTTGTTAAATAGATTTAATTAAATTTATTTGTTAAAATTTATTTAACAAATAAATTTATTCAATAAAATAAATTTATTCAATAAATTTATTTATTACTTATGAATTTCCTTGTTTGGCTTTTTTGTTCCTTGGATTAAATTCTCAACAGTTTATTATACATTTTCTATAAGAAAAAAACAAGGAGAAGAGGTGGTTTCTTGTCCACAATACCCTTCACTGTGACCCACAGGATAACTTCTTTCTTTGCTCATTCATTGTTCTGACTTCCTGTCCCTTTTATTGATGGTGAAGCTGCAGTTTTGGGGCACCTTCTGGGTGTTTCTGATGGGGATGGAAGAATGAGACTGCTCTACATGCCCTCAAATGCCCTTTATTTGAGATGGCAGTGAATCATGTGAACTGAGACCAGAATGGACGCAGTAAGTAGAAAGTTCTGAGAAGGTTTTAGAAGAAAAGGACGTAGTAGTAAACCATCAGCTCTTGGGTGCAGAAGAGAAGAGTAAGTTTTTGATGGGACAGAGGAAGAAGGAGGTCCCAAACCTATCTTCCAAGTGATGGTCTCCGTGTTCATTTCAGGATTCCTGAGAAGTTGGTGTTGGGCTCTGTCATTCTCTTCTTCCTTCCCTGGAGAGATTAAGATCTGCAACCTCTCTTGAGTCAATCTTCCAATGCAATGGCCAAGGAAGGAACCACGGCATCCCCACTTAGGTCATCACACCCACAATCTTATCCCAGGATGTAGATCAGGCCTTCATCACCACACCAAAGCCTTTCTCTGTGCAGTAGCTCACTGCACCCATCCTCCTGGCCTTTCGTATACCCCGAGATAATTAAAAAATAGAAATAACCATCCTGCCAGGTGGGAGGTGAAAAAGCAAAGACCCAATTCATTCTGCTCTTTTGTATGGCCTACAACATCTGTGTGTGTATGGTCTGATCAGCTCCTCTTCTCATTTTAACCATGCAAATCCAGTGCAGTAAGTAGAAGTGCAAAAAATAGAATAATAAAGCATTAATTAAGAAAAAAATTAAACTCCCAAAATTGTCAAAGAGCACTACGTTCCATTAAAACAGTTCTGAAAATTCCTGGTTTTGTCTAAAACGTTGGAATAATTATCATAACTGGTGTGTTTCAGGGGCATCCAAACCTTTGTCTCATTTCAATCAAGAGTTAAAATTTGTCCCTAGGATGTAGCTTATGTATCTCCAAGAACTTTGAAACCGTGGGCCAAAATATTTTGGAGTAGTACATTAGATCAAGAGCAAATAGTCTTTAGAAATGATTTTGGTCAGGTCGAGTGAATGTGCTGTTCCAAAACCATTCCTGATTAAATCTGCAAATCTGCTCTTGAATTGCAATGATGTGAAGAAGAGATGAACCCACCATTCATTGGAGAAGGCTCTTAAAATGCAGGGAGTCCTCGTTTAGGGACAACAGTTGGGACCAACAACTCAATTGTTGAGCAAAGCAGTCACTAATTGAAACCGTGACCGTATTTAAGAATTTACATCAGCTTTCCTTTGCTTTACAGTTGGCCATCAATGCAAGGATTGGCAAATGGCTGCTGTATAAGGCAGGTATTAAATGAGGACTGCCTGTACATTATTCCAGGAAGCCTTTTTGTTCAAAGAGCAATTGTAGGTGCCTCTCTGAATTCTGCTGAATCCCTGTTTAATTTGTATAAATTTTGTGTGGCTGAACTGTATTGAGGTGTGTGTTCCTTTCCTCACAATGCCCAGAGGTTTTGGGGATTCAGGTGGCTTAGAAATATTATCAAAGAGAAATCTCAGAGGCCTCCCAAAAAGTCTCTCTCTTTGGTTGCTTCTGCCTTTCAAAACTCAGCCACTTTCTAGGCAAAGTTGTTCTCTTTCTGTTCATAGCTTGTCTTTATCCAGCACACCTTTTTCTTCTCCTCAACTCATTCTCCATCACGGACTCATCCACAAGCAAACCAGAAAGTGAAGTCACAAACTCAGATCGGGAGGCTTTTCCATGGTGCATCTCTGTTTTGGCTTTTATTTTCATCTTTCCTGACCTCGTGTCCTAGGTTAGGGTTAGGGAGGTCAGGAGGATGGGTGCAGTGAGCTGCTGCCCAGAGAATGGCTTTGGTGTGGTGAAGAAGGCCTACGCGCTGAGCTGCTTCCTGGGCTGGGGGTGTGGGTGTGACACCCCAGGTGGGGATGACGCAGTTCCTTCCTTGGCCGTTGCTGCTGGAGGACTGACTCAGGAGACATCGCAGCTCTTCATCTGTCTGGGAAAGGAAGAAGAGAGTGACAGAGCCAACTTCCCAGTAATCCTAAAGTGGACATGGTGACCATCACCTGATGATAGGTTTGGGACCTCCTTCTTCCTCTCTCCCATTTAAACCTGATTGCTCTTTTCTTCTGCACCCAGGATCACTTTTTACCCGTATTTTCTTCTTCTTCTGCATACTTCTCAGAAAATCAGAGCTTTCCTCTAACTTTAATGTCAATCCTTTGATGACTGTCCTCCCAGATAAAGTTGCAAAATGTTGCATAGGAAAGTATTGTTAGGTGCAGCTGTTCTGCAGCCATGCCAAGTTGCCTCAGTGACAATCTTCTGTCGCCTCCTGTGATAAAAAAGTAAAGGCAAATGTTTCCTCTTTCAGTCTTGTCTGACTCTAAGGGGCAGTGCTCATCTCCGTTTCATAGCCGAAGAGCCAGCATCGTCCAAAGATGCTTCTGCGGTCATGTGACCATGTGCTGAGGCACACGGAAGGCTGTTCCCTTCCCACCAATTTAGGCGGTACCCATTTACCTACTTGCCTTTTGCATGCTTTCGAGCTGTTAGATTGGCAGGAGCTGGAGTGAATACAGGGGCTCACCCATTATGTGATGCCTGGGTCTCCAACTCAAGTTGCTGACCTTCTGGCTAACAAGCCCAGAGTCATGATATTATATGAAGCTCAATTCTATCTTCGAATTCTAAATTCAAGGGCACAAGAAGGCATCCTTTCCAAAAATGCTAACAACTCTACTGTGTTGCATTGTTCTGTGATGAATGTATTTCTTCCTTTGGGGCTTGGCATGTATAATTTTTCCGAAAAAAGTCCACTTAAATGTAATTACCTTTGTTTAGATTTCCACCCTGATATGCATTCTAGTGGTTATGTTGCTCCTTCCTCCTATTATGCCCCCCCAAATAACTCCATGGGTTGTGTTGGGCTGAGATGGAGTAACTGCTCCCCCCCATTCGACTGTAAGCTTCTGTGGCTGAACACGGTCAAGTGTTTGCGCTCCTAATCCAACACGTCAACCACGGTTGGATCAATTGGAACTTATGTGAGCAGCAGGGCATTTTCCTGCTTCCCTCATCGGTTCTGCTCAGATTTCACGATTCACAGTCATCTTCACGAAAGAGCATTTGTGAAATGAAGTGCAGTGTCTCCTTCCCATCACAAACACCCGAAAGAGCAGCTTTGCAGGCAACAAAAAGGAAGGAAGTTGGAGCCACAAAGCAGAGAAGAGAGCCTCCATCCTATGTCTTGCAGTGAAAGGCACCTCCTTTTCCCCCCTTCTGCTTCTCTTAAACTACGTTCCAGAGCAATGCTAAGAAAAGTTGAATAACTTTTTATGTATGAAATCTTTTTAGCCCACCTCGCTATCTGCCGGGTTTTTTGTTTTAATAGGTTTATTTTATTTTTAAGTGTTTTTGATAGATTGTTTTCAGTGTTGTTAGCCGCCGAGAGTCTTTGGATTTCGGCAGCATACAAATTTAAGAAATAAATATTAATGGGCAGGACATGGATGGTAGAAGACGCCTTCCTCCTCCTTCAAGGCAGCATCTCATACTCTGAATCCATTCAGGGAAGAAGATTCAGCTGAGGACGGCGGTGATGAAAGCCTTCTGCAGCCTGGCATCATCGATCACACTTTCTTCAGTCACCGGCTCTTGCAAGGGGGAGCCTTCGGCCAAAGGTTTGCAGAGTAGGCCATTACTGGAGCCATTGCAGAAACTCTTGAGAGCCTTTTGGAAAGGTGGACCCTGTCAGGCAGGTTCTTCAGGGCTTCATAGCACCGTTATAGAAATATGTTAAGATAATTTTGCATCACTGTCTCTATCGTTGGTCTCTTTTAAGCTCTGAACATTTACCAATGGAGGCAAAATGTGTTCCTCGTCAGGGAAAGAAGAAGCTCTTCCTCGTCTGATGTGAGAGAAGAAAGTTAATCTATAAAACAAATTATCAGAGTCAAGAGATCCAAGTGGTCCATGAACCAAATCTAGCAAATCTTCCATCGCATAATATTTTCCCAACATACTCGTATTATGGTACATGTTTTCCCCAGTCTTGAATACAGCTGTTTCTAAGAAGTCATCTGATACTGTGATTAAAAAAATTATTTAAAAATCTGGTTCCAGGAGAGGACCAAAAGGAAGGGCTAACTGGTTTATATTTCTTTCTCAGGTTTATGGGAAATTCATCTCCAGCAACTTGCAGTGTCCTTGTCTCATCTACACACCATCTTTGTCCAAGGAGAATGGGTGACCTTGAAGTGTTCACTAATAGAAGAATATGGGCTAGAACTGTTCTCTTTCAGTTGTAAAGATGAATTTTTAAATTTTTTTTAAAGATGAACTCTTTCAGTTGTAAAGATGAATTCACCCATCCTAGAAAAATCTCACAGAGAAATGCCTTGAGGATTGGCATTATCCACGCGAAGGCACGTGAACGAAAGATGTGTGTTTGCAATTGCTGCTCAGAATCACCCGCCGGAGCAAAATGGATCTACTCTCACTGCGTGATCACGTGGTGCTCTTCATTGTCGGCAAGAGAGCTCCTTTTTGCGAGAATCCATTGACCCGGAGAGCACCCTCAGCTTGAAGAATCGAAACACACCATAGACACGCAATCACTGACCAATCAACCAAGAAACGCAGTTGAGTAGTTTCAACCCAACGGTTTCTAACAGCTGAAAAGTCGCTTACAAGCCATTTCCAAAAGTTATTAGAAGGAGAAGTGTGCCAACTTAGCGTCCTTTCAAAGAGGCGCAGCCCGTTTTGAGCAAGGCAACTATTCCCTTGTTTCCCAGAGCTCTAACTCCGCCAAAGTCCGTTGTCTTGCACCTTCCTCGCAAGGAGCAACCTGAGGTCTACTCGCTGGCTCTTCATGCTTCCCCGTGGAGACATCTTCAGTCTGCCAACCTCCCTCCGGAAGGGACAATTCCAGATACCTTCGTGGCATAGGACCTCTCTGTCTGAGCGAGTCCCTCTCTCCCGTGACTTCTGCCCACCTTGTGTTGCCCTAGAAATGGGTTTAGCCTGGGGTGCAGCGCCCAGTGAAAGCACACCGAGGTGGAGATCGGTCACAGCTTTATTCTGCTCAGACAAAAGGACACAGGGGGTCATTCCCACTAGCCTGTGCAAAGGCCACACCTTCAACAATACTGTTTTTATACAATATTGTATAAAATACTCCACAGACCCACCTCAGGCCAATCCCCTACAGGTCAGCCTAGGATTTCATCTATACTGCCTAAGTTTCATCAATATTGTTTCGCTTACATTAGCCATATCCAGCAGTCATGAACATGTCGTTCCCTAATTTCTCTTTAATTTTTAGAAACTTATCTCGTCCTAATTAATCATTCGTTCCCCACAATCTGGTCTTCCTTTAGGACATGTTTGTTCCTCAAATGACGTAGTCACGAAGCACATATGACCCCCAGAGACCCTTTGTTCCCTTGTGCATGCAGTTGTCTTGAACCATAGCTATATTTGGATTTTCACTGAGCAAGCATTCCTGAGGAACTAACCTATTTCAAAATATCTGCAGAACCAGAAGACTCTTATCTAACACCTCTCAGGGTCTTTTTTACCTTTCTTTCACCTGTATGATCTGATTTGTGCCCCATCCATTAAGCAGTGTAAGATTGCCTCCGCTGTCATGGCACCTGCCCCCTGGAATAGTATCCTTCACAGGTCACGATCACGACTACCCCCCAGCCTTCAGACAATCCTTAAAAACCTGGCTTTTCCCCCAAACTCCAGGACAGAAGACTGGCAGGCCCATTTGATGTGCATCATCCATTGTGTTAGTGATGCGTGTTTTCCCCTAGTATATGAACGACTTGTGGCTTCGCTTATTCTTTTCAGACACTGTGTTTTTTCTAACTGTACAGCTCCCAGGGTTGGTTTTGAAGTGGGGCCACCTGTCGGATTGAAAGAATAAGTGAGTTTCAAGTGAGAACGGCAAAATCAGAGCAAAAGATATTTTTATGCCGAAATGTAGCAGCAGGTGTGTGATATAAAACTTCTCCGCTCAACCTTTTCCTGTCACATAGCTGAGAATGAGTGGTGTTGGGACCAGAACATCTGGAGGGCCTCAGGCCAGAGAAACCTGGGTTAGAATCGGAAGACGTTCGTTTCTCAGTACAATCTCTCACTCCAGGCTTTTCCGAATGTGAGTCTAGTTCCATTTTTGCATCGCTGAATATCCCACAAAAAGAGGTGAAGGAAGTGGTCATCCCATAATATCCCAGCTCTCCTCTGTTGCATTCCCTGCCTGAAGCAGTGAAAGCATTGCACCCACATTGCACCCAAAATGGGAAGCCTGTGTGACTGGAAGAAACCGGTTGTAGGGCCGAACAGCAGCCATGCCAAGGAGAAGGAAGCGACAACAGCAATCACAGCCTCACCACTATTTTAAAAAAATATTTGTATTGTTTTATTTATTTGACAGTACTTATATCTCCTCCACTTTTTCTTTAAACAACAGGATGAGCTTTCAGTGCACAAAGGAGGAAGGAGAATGGGGCATTAATTCCTGGCCAGCAACTGTACGATAGGTCAACGTTTCCATCAGCCAGGAAGGCGAAAAGGGGGAGGCAATAGGTGAACTTCTGAGTTGTCTTTGTGGACTTCCAAAGGCACATCCCCCACCTTGGCAGCCTGAAGGTGAGTGGGCTTCAACTCCCAGAATTCCACAGCCAGCCAGAGATTCTGGAGTTGAAATCCACCCATCCTGACGTTGCCGTGTTTGAGAAACCCCGGGCGTAGCCATGCCTGTTCCCAGATATCCCAACAGAATCCGAGCAACTCCTCCGCTGCTGGTGATGGGAAGGCTGGTCTTCTGAAAGTGGCCTTTGGGGAGCTCCTCGCTGTTCTGCTGGAGGCTTGAAGTCGGACCCGTGGTAGATGAGTCGGTCCCCTTCCCTTCTCTCCAGAGGATCCTCAGTCCTCGATGCCTAAGGCGTGACAGTGGTTGACTTACTCACCAAAGCATTCTGAATCCTAGGAAGCCAACAGAAGCAAGGGAGTCATTAAACCAGAATCCACTATGAAGGGGGCTTCCTGACTCTTGCTTCGGAAGACGTTTAAAAATGGTGACTGTTTTAACTCTTCTGTTATTCCACACTAAATCCTTACCAGCAATAACCAAGTGTGAAAATAACCCCACGTCCTACCAGCACCAACCCAGTTCCTCTACTTCCTGTCAGCCCTTGAGAGATTTCTACTACAATGACCCTCCACTTTTATTTATTTCTGCTATAAAAGGAGGAATCCCTAATTTCCAAGACACTTTCAAAGACAAAACTTCATACTACTCTGATTTACAGCTCCCAAACTTTTCTTGTTTGGAGAATAACAACAAAAAAACTCTGCCTGAAAAATAAAATGCCAATAGACTCACAGATTCCAGAGTTCAAAGGGGCATCTCAGTGCAGGAATTAAAACAAGCTTCCCTTGAAAATGGTTGCCCAGCCCCTCTTTGTACACACCTGGAAAAGGGGAGCCCACTCTTTTCACTCTAGGCAGGTTTTTCTAGCATTGCAACAGAATTTCACTACCCATCAATTAAATCCATTCCTGGGGGATGCTACCTTTTGGGGTGATACAGGAAAGCTCTGAACTGCCCGGGATCCCCCAAATCCTTCATAAATGGTCCTGCCCAGAAAAGGAAAAATAGCTGAAATGGTTACCTGTAAATCGTCCCTCTCGAGATGCTCAGATAGATCCAAGATTATTTAATCTGGTTTCCTGTTTCCTCTTTAGCTCAGTTCTTCGCTGGCATCCTGATGATCCTAAATCCATGTAAAAAAGGCCAGGAATTACAGTACTTGCTCATCCTAGCCATTTCATCATCTTACAAAGAAAGTAAGGGTAGAAACACTCTTCAGCTCAGCTTCCCTCTTGGCTACTATGTCCATCGCGGAAACTGCCTAGCCTACAGCTGAGGAATTTAAATGGTGGTCTCCCATCCTGGTATAGATCAGGGCCAGCATGTTCACCTCCTGAGATCTGCTGTCTGCTGAGATCCAGTCTAAATTCAGGCTGGGGGGAGAAAGACTCTCCTTTGAAGCCAAGTAAACTCTTCTCAATTCAGCCACCTCCTCCCAGGACAGGAAATGTCTCAACCCAATCACTAATGAGGGTAGATATAGTGGGAGCTGGAGTTTCTTAGCTCAGGGATGTCAGTTACTTCAATAGCCAGGACCCACCTAAAAACCCAAAGGCCAATGTCCACGAGATTGTCGGAAAGAAAGCAAGAAGAATCATCTTGCCTCTAAGAGGAGTCTCCACCTTGCTGACAGAGGGAGGTCTTGGAAGTCTTCTCTTCCAAATGGCTTCACCATGTTCTGCAATAGAGGTGCTTTCTAGCCACATGTGTGGGGTAAAGGGATGGTTATGTGGCCTTTAAATCAAGGACTGACACTTACTGTTCTTCCTCTTTCTCCAGCAGAAGGCCAGTGGAGCTCCCAGGAAGGGCAACAGAAGACTCAAAGCTGCATAGGACAATGATGGGGCAAATGGGGCTGATGGAACTAAAAAGGAAAAAGGAGAGATGTATCATTCTGCAAGATGTCTTTAGATGGTTGAATAGTTTTGCAAAGGGTTCCTCCTACTTTAAGCCAGCAGATGCCTCCAACCCCTGAAAAAGACTCACCTGTGATATTCTGTCTCCCAGAAGACATAATCAATGTCTGGCTCCAAGGAGACATGATCCAGTGTCCACTGATAATTTCCTCATATCTGCAAGCAAATCCCACATTTTGATGGTCTTTCACAAATGGAAAATCTAGGGACATGTTTAGGGTGAGAACTCCAGAGTCTTTGCTGCTCCTCAGAGGCCCTTCATTGCTGGAGGTCACCTCCACACCATCCTGGGAGAAATGGAACCTTTTAGGATTATTGTTCTGGCTGACTATACACAAGATGGACAGGGGTTGGCCTTCCCCCACGGCTCCAGAGGGAGGGTCCAGTTTCAACACTGGGGGAGGCAGAGGATCTGGAGACAAGGAGAAATGGGAATTAGGCTGGGGGTGCTTCGACTCCACTGTCTTCAGGGTGATACATCTGTGACTACATCAGGGAAAGATCTTTAGATGCTCTAAGGAAATACAGCCCCAGGTACTGAAACCCACATTTGAAAGATAAAAGAAATATCCATACCTCTCACCACAATTGAGACAGGATGGCTCCACTTAGAGGAGATGTTTCTCTCATATTTCCTTTCTAGGTACCAGCAGGTATACCGTCCAGAACTCCCATTTGTGGCTGTGAGGACCAGGGAGTTGTCTCCTTGCCAATCCAGAGTCTTCTTAGATGTCCGATCCTCCGTGGTTTGGGAGAACTGGTAGCGTCTCCAGCTTTGAGGAGTGAGGCTGGGAGTGGAGCACCGGAGGGTAATTTTCTCTCCAGCCAGATACGGGGGCTCTGGAGGGTCCGGAGAAAGGCTGGGAGCTGCTGGACGATCTAGGCAGTCCCAGAAGGAAAAAGAGGGGAGTGTCAAGGCGGCCTTCAGGCAGTCCGTGAATACCGCGAGAGGCACCCGTCAACTCATCGACCTGCACTAGAGGTCCCGGCTGGACTTTCCTTTCCGCAGAATGGAACTAATGACATGTTCTCTTTCTGTAGATAAACTCCTTGGAATGAGGAGATTAAGAAATCTATACTGTGTAGCTTCACAGCCTGAAAAGTGGGGGAGAAATATTCCTGAAATCCCACTAATGAACCATCACTCTCCAGAGATGGTCTAAGGAGACTGAATCTTGGTGAACTACCACCAAAATCTCCCTGCTGCAACAGGGTGAAGGTGTGCAATTTCAGATTTTCCTCAGCTTTATACAGCATCACCTTAGTACACAAACAAACTAAAGCCCTCCAAAACATCCTAATTAAACCGAATGAACCAGCAGCCCCAGAAGGAAAAACAGGAGTCATCTACAACATACAGTATAAGGATTGTAACAGCCACTATATAGGACACACATACAGAAGCCTAGCAGAGTGCATGCATGAACACCGACTAGCAGTTAGAAGACATGATGAAAACTCCTTAATTACACAACACATGGACAAACTTACTGTAACCATAGTTTGAAGTGGAAAACTGTCTCCTGGACCAAGCTAAATTCAAAAATGCTAGGGAATTCCTGGAAGCCTGGTAGTCAGATACATCAGCCATCAACAGGTACATTGAGATAAACTACATCTGCACACCATTCAAAAGAGAGGATCAAAAAGCCAAAATAAACAGACCAAAACATCTCCTCACCAGCAAGAACTAGATAAGCAGAGCTTAAACCCAAGATTAAAACTAGACCAACAAAAGAAGTTAACAATATGTCAGTTAAGGAGCTTAGTGCTCAGTCAAATAAGCTAACAGTAAACAACAGTCTAATCAATAAACCATCAAGAAACTCCCATCAACGCTTACAGGGCAAGTCACTACTCTATAAAAAGAGGGAAAACCCCATTCTCTTCTGGCTCTGATGATGTTACCTAGTTTTGGTCACGAAATGTCTGCAAATAAACAGTCAAGCTCAGAGAGCAATAAGGATTCCATAGTTTGGAGGTCCTTTGACTCCACTATCTTCACGGTTGAGACTTTTCTGTGACTACATCAGGAAAAGATCTTTATATTCAGGCTCTAAATAAATACAACCCTAATTACAAAAATCAACATTTTTAAAATGAAAAAAAATCCATACCTCTCACCACAACTGAGACAGGAAGGCTCCACTCAGAGGAGATGTTTCTCTCATATTTCCTTTCTAGGTACCGGCAGGTATACAGTCCAGAACTCCCATTTGTGGCTGTGAGGACCAGGGAGTTGTCTCCTTGCCAATCCAGAGTCTTGTTAGATGTCCGATCCTCCGTGATTTGGGAGAACTGGTAGCGCCCCCAGCTTTGAAGAGTGATGTTGGGAGCGGAGCACCGGAGGGTCATGTTCTCTCCAGCCA
>JANHZU010009770.1:0-11635 GCA_032468055.1 Acrochordus granulatus | reverse complement strand
AACACAGTATCAGGAGTACAGTCCTTCAAGTTTCTGGGCTCTATAATCTCTCAAGACTTGAAATGGACGGCTAACATTAGTACCATCATTAAGAAGACACATCAGAGGAGGTACTTCCTGCATCAGCTCAAGAAGTTCAATCTGCCTCAAGAGCTGCTGATACAGCTCTATAGAGAAACCACTGTCCTTTGCATATCTGTCACTGTCCATCTTGGTGCAGCAACCATGCAAGATATACACTCCAACAAACAGTGAGGACCACAGAAAGAATAATTGCAGCTAACCTGCCCTCCACAGAGCACCTGTATACTGAGAGGGTCAAAAGAAGGGCAGAGAAGATATCTGCAGACACAACTTGTTTGAACCTCTTCCCTATGGTAGGTCTACAGGTATTGCATACCAAAACAGCCAGATACAAGAACAGCTTTTTTTCCCATGCCATCGTTCAAATGAATCCTTGACTAATGTTATATGATCATGGTACATGATAGATAGAACAGAAAGTAGAGAATTCTAATTAACCCAAAAGTTCTGTCTAGTGTGTATACATACCTATTAATTCTACACTTTATAATGCTTCCTTTCTATTGACTGCACACTTACTGAATAACATTGTTCTACATTATCTTATACTATTGTTTATAGATGTTTGAAGTATACCAAGAGCTGCTGTACCGGAATAAAATTCCTTCATGTCTAACAATGCTTGGCCAATAAAGTATCTGAGTATCTAAGTAAAAGCTCTTAGACTTACATAAAAAAAACTGATGCTAAATCACTCCATGCCCCAAAGCAGCTTAAATCCAT
Organism: Acrochordus granulatus; assembly: GCA_032468055.1. Taxonomy (NCBI): domain Eukaryota; kingdom Metazoa; phylum Chordata; class Lepidosauria; order Squamata; family Acrochordidae; genus Acrochordus; species Acrochordus granulatus. The sequence continues at coordinate 10,828 of JANHZU010009770.1, read as the reverse complement.
GTTCTGGAAAGGACCCATTCTACTTTTTTGCTTGACCCTTTACGAGAATTCTTCTAATGTAGATTTTACCTTTCCCCCCATATTTTTCTGAATGGCTTCTGATCTGACTCGGCTGGAAACAGAGGAGAAGACAGGCAGTTCCTCCCATTAATCCTTAATCCTCCCATTGCTAGCCAGCCTCAAAATTTATAGATACTTCACCACTGCAGTCTTTAACTGTAATTCCTTCCTTCCTTCCTTCCTTCCTTCCTTCCTTCCTTCCTTCCTTCCTTCCTTCCTTCCTTCCTTCCTTCCTTCCTTCCCTCCCAGAATCCATATTAATAGATTTAAAGACTTGTATTTCCAAGTAGCAATTGGAAAAGAAATCTCCATTGCTTTCCAAAATATAGAATATTTCACTGTAATATCTTCAATTTCTTTCCCCTTTTTGCTTTCCTCCATGTTGCACTCAATATTCATAAAACATTCCTTCTCCTTATATTCCCTATAAAATGCAATTTTCATATAATTCCCAAGACTTGAGAAAAGCACCACCTGTTTTTCTACTTAAATCTGAATCTCTCATGCAGGAAGACCCTCTCATCTAAAGCCTCGTAAAAATGGACTATCACTTACTTCACTTTATTGGCAAGATCTCCACACTGCAGACTTGATGAGTTGCTGGTTATATATTGGCTGAGTTGAGCCAGATTTTTCAAATAATTCAAAAATCTTAAACTGTCTAAAAAGCCTTGATGCTCACAGTCAGGTGGGGCCCCGTCAGCCAGCAGCCTAGCACTTGTATCCTTGGTTATCCTTTTAAATGTGACCATGATTTTTCAACCAAGTTGCATAAAAACATCTACCAATGTAACTGCAAAGCTGATTGACAGTAAATATCCCCAAATCAGAAGCTTTTAGTAGGTATCATGGATAAAATACTAGCAGTATTACAAAAATTGTGAGCTAGGAATTTTCCCAGTTCAAATTTCAACCCACTGACAAGCAAACCCCACCTTCCCTAACCTCATACATCTTCTCGTTGGGCTGAGTTTGTAGTCAGAATTCCCCTCAACTACTAACTTGTAGTTTTTTTTCAGTGTTTTTTCTTTTCCCTTCAAGTTCCATTTTAGCAGATGAATCAGATAGTGAATAAGGAAGATGTAGATCTTCATGAGAAATTTCTCTAGAGAAAGTAATGTGCTTGAACTCTGGTCAACTGAACCCTGGTAAGATGGAGTAACTGTGGATGGGCCCCTTTGCATCCAAAAGTTTATCATCTTTGGTTCCCCAGACAGACCCAGTGCATAATCTGTGGGGTCCTCCTGGACTCATAGACTGCAGGTGGCAGCTGTGGCAAGAAGGGCCTTTGCTCAACTTTGTGTGTGCCCCATTTATGCCCTTTCCTGGAAAGGGAGGCTCTCTGCTCAGCCTTCATGGCCTGGTCACCTCATGCTTGGATTATTGCAGTGTGCTCTATATGAGGCCACCCTTGAAAAGTATCCAGAAGATTCAGCTGGCACAGAATGCAGCCAAGTGGGCCATCTTGGGTGCCCAAAAAATGGCACATGTAACGCCTTTACTGTGCAGGCTGCATTGGGTGCCAGTTTGCTTCTTCGATTCTCCACACTCTTCCCGGGAGAGCAAACATTCACGAAACAGTAATAGCTTTGTAGAAAAGGTTTCTGCAAACCAGGAAGAAAACTGAGCATCAGGAAATGGTGGAAAGGATTCAGAATTCACTCAACTGTGTATGTGATCACCAGGAAAGAGGAAATGTCATGAAACAATTGGCAAAAAGATGCCTCCATTCTTGATGGTCCAGCACCAAAAACTGAGATTGGGCTGGGATCAGAGGCTGCTTGATCGCTGGAGATCACAATTCCATTTCCTCTGCAGAAGCTATATTAGAAATGCAGATGGCAAACCCAGTTCAGAAGAACTATCTGTAAACTTCTCAAGAAAAATCTGTAAAAGGAATGAAGGTCTTTGGCTGGTGCTCACTCACAGATGTGCCTAGAAGGGGAAAGAAGACTGATAGGCTCCTTCACACGTTTCTGTCTACCATGGGTGGCACCACACAGCAAACAGCAGGCCAGAATTACACAATATGGCAGCTGATCTTACCACTGATGTCATGATCAGATTGGAAGACGCAGCTCCATCATTGGTGCAGTTTCCTTGCTGTTCTTCATTCCCAAATTCAGTTCAGACACATTGTTCCCTTTAAAGGTATAGCCACTGGACCATGCTATTGATAATGTATTGATTAAATGCAAACCAAGAGGAAGAAAGGGAAGGGAAGGGAGAGAGGAGGGGAGAGAGGGGAAAGGAAAGGAAAGGAAAGGAAAGGAAAGGAAAGGAAAGGAAAGGAAAGGAAAGGAAAGGAAAGGAAGATGAAATGTGCTACAAAGTCACAGTGTACTTCCTGGCTTTTTGTACTTACATAACAACATCAGAGTTACATTGTGATGTCATAAGCACATTTCATCACTTGCTACCTCCAACTCCCCCTCCCATCTGTGGACATTTCCATTTTTCATAAAAGGAGGTTAGAACGTGCCAAGTCTTTCTCTCTTCCTTCTTCAGTGTTTGGTCCGCAGAATTATCCTGTGAGTTGATAAGTTGAGAAATAATGACTGCCCCAAGATCACTCCAGATGTTTCATGGGAGAGGAGGAATTTGATCTATGTCTAATTATCGGATCAGACCAGTTAGAAGAACTGTCTCATTCCATCAGAACATGCCCCATTCTTGAGGTCAGCTAATGAGACTCTTTGTTGTGCATTAACCTTTTCAGATGAACGTGCAGAAAAGCGGTTTTGGAGGTACCCCTTCTCTGTCAAGGTCAGGAGGGTTGGCATTATTTTGATGGTTGATTTTTTTGAAGTCCTCTTAAAGCTCAAACATTGTAGCAGCTATTTTGTTGTGTTATTTGCTTCCAATTTGTATTCCAGGATGCACTGTAAAACAGGTACAGGGAGTCAAATTTAAGATAGTATTGAGTAAAAATGGAACTAATCACTGACAAAAGAACATATAAACTAATATGGTTAAACAGAGATTCCTTTCACAGATTCCATTTAAAAAGCTGCTTAAAATGCTCCCCTTTTTCTTTCCATTCAACCTGATGGTGCAGCTTGTTTTGTTTCTCCCCATAGAAGTGAATGGATGCCGTTCACTTTAGGGGGAAATTAAAGCATGTTGCTTAAAGCCAGGGCAATTCAAACTGGGATCAGCAGAATTCAGAACAGGGTTCTGTGAAGGACTAAGAATGGGGGACCTCTCTGCAAGGGGAAAAGGGGGGACTCCCACACACACAGACACCCCAATGCACTCAGACATCCACTCTCACTCAGAGGTACTCTTCCCCTCTCAACAGAATGTTGTCACCAGTCTTTGGGATCTTCCACACAGAAGGTAACAGTTGGCTTTGCTTCACCAAATGCTCATGGAAATATCTGAGCTTCCTGCCTGTCCTCAAATGCTGACAAATATTTCTAACTCTAAAAAAGAATATTTGTTGCTCAGGGTTGAACGGTGGGGTCCTTGGTACTCTCTAAACTTGGTTGTTTTCTTGCAGACATTTCACTACCCAACTAGATAGCATCTTCAATACTAGAAGAGAGTGGGGTTTGCTCTCTGTCTATATATAAGTGTTTTACCCTGTCAGTGTTGGTGGGAGTGTTCTTGGTGGTTCCTAGTTGGATAATAAATGTCTGCAAGGATGAAGCTCTCACATTTCTAACTCTGCAAGAGCGATCATTGCGAGCCCCACCTTCTAGGTAGTATCCCATGCATACCTACTAAGAATAAATCCCATTGAGCGGTGGCGAATTAATAAAGAAACTCCAGATTGTACTGCTAGGCTGCAGCACCTGGGTGCCTCAAATTCCTTTGGACTGGGATTTCCTCTCCAAAACGTACATAAGAGTAAATTTGCCTAAGAATTGTGTTTGCACAGGTTGGCAAGCAGGAGGAAGAGACATCAGTCAGGCATTCACAGTGACAAAAAAACCCCACACCATCAACACCTATCCCGCAATATATATTTTTATTTGTTTTTTTATGAGCCCTAATATAGGTTTTTCCAGATATGTATCACTGGCTCCCCACAGATGCAATTGCAGATATCATAGGAAAAAAGTGAAAACGAAAGTGTAAAATTGCAGGGCTGCTAGTGTTGCTGTTGCTTCTTCTGCACAAGCTTGAAAAAATTAAAGTTAAATTACAATGATTTCACATTACAAACCACATTTCCTCATGTAGAACATTTTTGGAAAAGAGTCTTTTTAAAACTCTCTGAACTTGCCAGTTGAGCACTGAAATACACTGTGCTCTTTGTAACCACATGCCTTTGTGAGAACACCTTTTCTTTATAGGCAGCCACAAGTGTACAAAATGGGCTAAATATATTAAATAGTCTCAGCTTGCAAGATTATGAACTTTTATCCAAGGAAAAACTATCACATCCCAGTCACTGAACATTTATTTGTTTAGTGAAAACATTAACTTTCTGAAATAATTGTGAAATTCAATTTTTATTTCTGTACATCAGAAGTATTCATTGTGCAGTAATCAAACATAGTTTATTTTTAGTTTTATTGCCAATTTTCTATCCTTAGTGGTTTGCCTCTTGTTCAGCGTTCCTTTTTTTTAAACTCATAAATTTAGAAAACTCCTACTTCAGGCCACTCTTGCACGGAGACAGACTATGACAGGGGTGACTTAACCTTTTCATTGTATGCTCACCTGCTGCAAACCCTGTAATAATAGCCATGTGTGTGTATGTGTGTTCTCCGTTCAGGCATGTCCACCTCTTGGCGACTCTGCAGGCAAGCGCTCTCCGCGCTGCCCGGTCAAGCACAGCTTCGTTCAGTCGTTGGGTGTTCATCTTTGTGTCCCTCTTGATGGCGTCAAGCCAGCGCGTTCTTCGCCAGCCCCTTCTTCTCGTTCTCCCAACTACTCGTAGCGTCACCGACTTCTCCAATGAATTTGCAGGCATGACGTGGCCAAAGCAAGTCAGACGTAGTCTTGGGATTTCGGCTTCCAGTGGTTGTCTGGTTTTGGACGATTCAGCGCCTCTCTGTGGGCGACTCTGGCTGCCCGTGGTTTGCGCAATAATTTTCGCCAGCACCGCAGTTCAAAGGCGTCGATCCTTCGGTCCGCCTTACTTAGTGTCCGGCTCTTACAGCCATACATCACTATAGGGAAGACCGTTGCTCGAGCTCGCCTGCTTTCTGTATTTATATCAGTGTCTCTGCTTTTCCACATCTCATCCACGTGAACCATTGCAGCGCGGTGTTCCCTGCGTTTGATTTCAGGTGCAGAACGTGAACCGTTTTTGATGCAAGGAAGATAAATTCTCGGTCAATTTCCTCCTCGTCCGGTCGCTTCGTTTTTTTTTCCAATGCCGGACTCAAAACAGGCTAGCTCTTCCTCTCGTTCTGTCACCCCAAACCCTGCATCCCCTTTTGTCGTGATTCTTTCTTTTCAGGACCTCTGCTTTGGGGCAGAGAAAAAATTTCAAAGAATCCCGAAAAATGTTTGGCCCGGTCTCAGTAATTCCCCCTGAACAACTGTTCAGGCCAAACCCCCTTTTACTGCTGATTCTTTTACGCCGCCTGTTTCCCAACTGCCAAACAAGGTCCCACTTCCGGCATTAAACGGGAAAGTTCTTCCAAGTTTTGGAAGCGCACCAGGTTTTCTTTCGGCAGACTCATCCGAAGACGTGATGCGAAATGATTAATATTTTGAATCGCTCCTTTGTCCCAGCCAAACGCAAGATATGCTCGCCCTCCCTGCATGGGATCGTCGGAAAAGATAAAAAGTCTTAAAAGTGCATCGTTCCCCTTCCAGTTTCCGACACGATTCCATTTCAGGGCTAAAAGATGCCAGCCCTACGTCTTGCCTCCAGATCTTTTGGCATTCTCATTCATCTTACGAGCATAAGGGGGGACGAGGTGGAAGGAATTCAGAGACTTCTTCCTGCAAAGGTTTTGTGACAGGAAAGACAGCCGGAACCCGAGCAAGATAAGGTATCTTTTGTGCAAACATTGGTTTAGTTCAATTTGCTTGGTGGGGGGAATGGAGGGAGGAGGGAGCCCTAAGCATTAAATGATATTATTTTCATATGTAAACGTCGCTATCACCCCCACCCACACACACGCGGCAGAGGTTTTGTGGGGGGGGCAGGAGATAAAATGAGAAATTATACATGCCAAGATAATTTCACGGAAATGCGGAATTCTTGTCGGAAGCCATTCAAAATTCAACACATACAAGGCTTTCTTTGCGCTCTGCCAAAGATCTGGAGGGAAGGAAAATTATAGAAAATATATATAAATATATTTCAACAGCAGACGTTGCCTAGGGTCAGAGAAGACAGAGAGATAACCGGTTTTTAACGCAAGCAACATTTGCACAACAATTACCTGCTCTGTTCTCCTGCTCCCGAAGATATCACAACATTTTCCTCTTTAAAGGACAAAACATAAGCATTTCTAATCCACTTTTACAGCAGCCACTTTTCGACCAGCGTGACACCAAAGGCGGGCTTTAAATTACAAATATGCCCCCATCACTAGCAGCAGGAATCAGTTCGGTCCCTCCTTTTCCTTTCTCTTTGCACTCGTTTAAAAAACGTAGCTTTTCGCTCTGACTCGCCGTTCCCAAATTTCGAGGAGGAAAAATGCATCCCCAAATTTATCAACGGCAAGAACAAATGTCCACCAACTTTACTTGAGTGTGACGAGTACACGGTGAAGGAAATCAAGAAAGATAAAACGAACAGTGTGGCTATTTTTATTTATTTACGTTCCATCTTTTTTTATTCTTTACGAACAGCTCAAAGCAGTGAATATGCCTCATGCTCAAAATTCTCTAAATTCTCAACCGATCTTCCCTGCAACAACAACCTTATGAGGTGGGCTGGACTGAAGAAAGTGACTGGCCCAAAGTCACCCAGCGGCTTTCACGCCCGAGGCGGGACGAGAACTCGCCGGCTCCGGGTGATTGGCCCAAAGTCGGCCAGCGGCTGTCATGCCTGAGGCGGGACGAGAACTCGCCGACTCCTGGTGATTGGCCCAAAGTCGGCCAGCGGCTTTCCTGCCCGAGGCGGGACGAGAACTCGCCGACTCCTGGTGATTGGCCCAAAGTCAGCCAGCGGCTGTCATGCCCAAGACGGGACTAGAACTCGCCGTCTCCGGGTGATTGGCCCAAAGTCACCCAGCCAGCTTTCACGCCCGAGGCGGGACTAAGAACTCGCCGTCTCCAGGTAATTGGCCCAAAGTCACCCAGCGGCTGTCATGCCCAAGACGGGACTAGAACTCGCCATCTCCGGGTGATTGGCCCAAAGTCACCCAGCCAGCTTTCACGCCCGAGGCGGGTCTAGAACTCGCCGGCTCCAGGCGATTGGCCCAAAGTCACCCAGCGGCTTTCATGCCCGAGGCGGGACTAGAACTCGCCGTCTCCGGGCGATTGGCCCAAAGTCATGAGCAGAGTTTGGTGACCCTTATGGAGAACCCCTGCTAGGAGTTTTTCCTCCTTTAAACTGTTCTTCCTAACCCACCGCACTTGTTCAAGGGCAGTCCCAAAGCACAAAGGAGCTCATTTCTTCTTGCGCAGGAAGTTTTCAACAATCACAACCTTGACTGTGCAACCCTTCCCTTCAGAAGGATGATCTGTTGAGTTCAGTGATGCTGAGAATCTCAGTTTCGTTTTCCTTCAAATGTCGGAATCATGCATTAGAATATTTTAACAGACCCCAGTTTGGATGGTTTAATACAAGGGTATCCAACTTTGGCAACTTTTAAGATGTACGGGCTTCAACTCCCAGAATTCAACTCAATCATAGCTGGCTGAGGAATTCTGGGAGTTGAGATCCACCCATCTTAAAGTTGCCAAGGTTGGACATGCCTGGTTTAAAAGGATTCAGGAGGAAGGTATTGAAAGCAGAACTAGCAATGGCTCTTAGTCTTCAGAGGCCTCCCTGGTGGGGTCAAAAAAGGCAAGATGGCGCACACCAGTAAATGGGACATTGACCTGATTGATCCTAATGGAGGAAAATATCTGAGAGAGATACTATTATAAGAATAATTTTTATCCTGTTTACAATTTACATTCTCCTCTCCCTTCTCACTTTCCCCCCAAGGACAAAAGGAGATTCGATTTCCCTGCAGGTCAGATCGACGCAGAATGCAGCCTGCCTCTTTAAGTGTGGACGCTCCATCATTGGATATTTTCAAGAAAAGACCGGACGGCCAGTTGTCCAAAATGATATGAAGATTTTGCAGTGGGCAGGGGGTTGGACTAGAACCCCCAAACTCCCTCCAGCTCCCTATGTTTCTAGGATTCTACTTCAGTCTCCAAAATCGATTATGATTTTCCAAAGCACACATGGCATGTTCACTGCAGGTAGTCTTCAACTTATGACCATAATGGAGCATGCCCATTTTGACTGTAAATTGGGACAATTGTAAAGCAGGTCACCGTATGACTGGGCCCATTTTTACAAACTGTTTTGCAATAGTCATTAAGTAAACACCGCAGTCATCAAGTGTCCGCCTCAGTCCTAAAGCGAACCCATTGTTCATGACAGAAACGCCGTTTTTTGGCAAAAACATCATAAAACATGGTCACATGACCCTGGGATGCTGCAAACGCCTGTAAATACAGGCCAACCGCAGAGTGCCTGACAAGCAGTCATGTGACCAAGTCCATCGTGACTTCAAACAGTTGCTAAGCAATTGGTCATAAGTCGAAGACTAACTGTAACACATTATGGGCAAGACCCCCAAAACAAAGAAATCAGGGTGTAAACAAGAAACAAGGAAATATAGGATTCGAAGCCGCCGTTGGTTAAAAATTTATTCAAAAAAGGCAGAAGATTGAATCAGTTTCACTGTGTGGCTGGTCTGCGCTGCATCACACCCGTTTAATGTCACACAACTTCAGCCAACTCTCGCCATCCGACCAACTTCTCTTCCAAAGCCAGCCACTAATTTATGTCTTTAGTCAGACGGTTACTCCCTTTGTACGGCCACCCATCTCAATCCACGACTCTGGGCAGCTTACGATTCACGATATACGACAATGAAAACAATAAAAACATTTCAAAACAACGTTAAAACATCGCAGCAGCCGACATACTCGGCCAGTTAGCGATAAAGCCAGGAAACGGGTTGTTGGCTGGGGAATTCTGGGGTTGAAGCTCGCGTATCCTCAAGTCGCCGAGGTTCACAAACGTTGCTCCGAGGCCGGCGTTCGTCTAAGACACCCAACACACTCGTGCAGCAAAGATCTCGCGTGGTGTCGGGTCCCACGGGGAACGGCAGGACGGCTGGCGGGCTGGCCGCTCTGGAGACCCTCCCGGCAGCACCCCCGAAACGCTGGCTGGGGAATTCTGGAAGTTGACGGCCGAGAAACCATGAAGTCGAGGAACGGACTCCCACCCGTCTCCCGGAGTTAGGAAGCTCCATCGCTGGAGATTTTCAACCACGTTTCTGAGATGGCTGGAAGGAGGAGAAGACCCGCCTGTCGGAACGAGGATTCTGTGAGCCCTCTGAAGCTGCAGGGCGCGCGGTCCCCCTCCGTCGGCAACGACCCGATCGCTTCCCTTGGTCAAATCGGCCGGCTTTGCACGAGAAGGTCCAGCTCCTCTCGCGCAAAGAGACACCCCGCTAGGGCGACGTTCCCCTGCCCTTCGATGAAAGAAAAACACTCAGCCTTTTACCCTTGACAAATGAAGTTCAAGCGCTCACTTCTGTGCACATGGCTTGCACAAATAAATTGCTTCCTTAATTAGGAACACCCCCTGATCTCCCGAGCTGCAAGCAATGCTGGATCACTGGATCCCTCCCCTCTTTAATGAGCGCGGCTATTGAACATGCTAACGATAATCAGGCCTAATTAAATACTCGGCTGGCTGTTGGGAAGGAGACCGCAGGCCTCTAAAACGCAGAGAGAGAGAGAGACCCCCCAATCTTCTGTTTTCAGTAATTAGTTGGCAATATTCCCTAGGTGGCCTTCGGAAATCGACAGCGGATTTATTTGCATCTGTTGTGACAGTCGCTTGAAAGGGAAAGTCGGGGGGGGTTGGATTCCCCACTTTGAATAACCTTGCAAATCTTTTTACAACTTCATCAAGCCGGCCAAATGAGAGGGCAATTATTTTATCTGATAATGAGACAGCGGGGGTGGATAAGCTCCAAGGGGTTCCCCTAGGCTTAACTGAAGGAGTAGCGGGTCGTCGGTCTGAAAGGTTTGGATAAATATTAAAGTGGATGAGATTATTGGGGGTTGGATTAGCAAAGGGGGTTTTTGATCCCGAGGAATCAGGCAAGGGCAATACCTTTTTTTAATGCTATGAAATTGGCACAGCTGACACCTGTATTGGGGCGGAGCCTAGGAGCTAAGGGGAGGGGCAGGAGGTGGTGCTTGGAAAGGGGGCGGAGCTCAACAACCTTGTCTAGAATGAGAAAATCACCCCGCATTTATGGGATTTTAATGCGCAGAGAGCGCTGCTAACATCAAAATCTTTGAGCTAAGTAGGAAATAGCTCAGGCCAACTTTCTCTTCTCTGGCAAACCCCAGATATCTTGGACTGCCAGTTCCATGAATGGCAGCTGTGAACGATGGAAACTGTGTTCCAAAAATATCCGGAGGGCATCCAGTTGCAGAAGCTATCGAGCCTCTAAACCAACACAACAAATTCAGCATATAGAGTTGAAGTTCACACATCTTAAAATCCTCAAGGTTGGACAAACCTTGATGTAGATGTTCCCTAAAGGTAGTCATTGACTTACGACCACAATTAGGACCAGAATTTCCATAGTGAAGCAAGGCAGTT
>JANHZU010009767.1:0-18262 GCA_032468055.1 Acrochordus granulatus | reverse complement strand
CATTTTCAAATACTTTTTCAACTATATGTTCCCACAAATTTTTTGTAACTGGCACTTGATAATTTTCACAGATGTTCAGGTGAATCCTTTTGATGACTGTGTTATGTCATTGTTTATAATTAATTTGTGCAATATTCTTGCACAAGCTGAGTATTGTATATGATTTACTGTTTCTTCTGCTTCTTTGCACCATCTGCACCTTGAATAATTTCATGATTTTTCAATTCTGGCCTTGATTGTATTACTCCTCCTCTTCCTGCTACTACAATTCTAGGATAATAGGTGGTGGCCCCATATTGCCTCCTCAATTCTGGGTTTGTTGGTACTAGTACCAACAATGTTACTTTTACACACAGGCCCATCACAACTGCACATTATGTTGCCCATGTCAAAATTAGATTCCTTGATCATTTGCTGCCAGAAAAAGTTTTCCTTGAAGCAAGAGGACTATTTTCTTGTCTTGGAAAAAGTATGCTGGCATAAACTGTGCTGCTCTCATTGCTGCTCCCTATTCTGCCACAAGAATAAGGGCAGCAACTGGCATTGACCTTACTAATTGAATGCAGGACCAGTTAAGGAAAGGGAATGGTGGATTAACCCAGCTTAATTTCCCTTCCTATAAACACTGTCTGCTGGTGGGAAGGGAAATTATCACCAATCACTCCCTAACATGAATAGGGCAGGCTCAAATACTCATAGGTAGATGCTTGGAATTGTATACTTAGCCTGTGTTAAGATGAAGAGAGGCGCTATGTATCTGTGAATCGTCAGCTGGGCTATTTATGAATACAAGTCTACTGCTCCTCTGAAAGAATGCCAAATCTGTGTTCAAGAGTAGTCCAGCTGACAAATCTCAGTGTGGAAGAAGAGTGTGGGGTGGAATAGGAGTGAATGATTAACAAGTAAGCTTCATCCTTGGGGAATGGCAGTCACCAAGTTCTTACCAAGTAACCAATTGTTGGCTACAGGGAACACACAATTGTGACTGACTCACACACTGCAACAACAGTTGTCACTATGGCATCTATTGCCACAAAGCTGGAATGGAGTAGACAGAGTTTCCTCCGCATACTTACAAATTTAATAAAAAAAATAAAAATATGGCCATGCAAAATCCTTGATCTGTAGAAGCAACAGAAAACTTGTAAGTGGTAATACAACTACTGTTGCCCAGCTGATTGAACCCAGCTTTCTCTCTCTCATTTTAAACTGACCACAAGCTGAGTGCTCTTGCCTTCAAAAGAGGAAAACAATAAAAAACAGGGCAAGCACTTTTCAAAAGAGAGTTAAACCCAGTATTATAAGGAGCCTGCATCCAATCTGTCAAGCGCTCTTGAAAGCACCAGGAAGGTTTTATGCCAACAAATGCTTCCACAGACACTGGGAGTCCAGTCTCTTTTGCAGCCCAAGCCAACAAGTGCAGAGAGAGTGGAGGCAAGGTGGCCTGCCCACAGCAGCCTAAGGTGGCCAAGGAATCATGCGTTTGACCATAGTTAGCAACGAAACTTGTACTGGGAAAAAAGGGAAACTCCAATATTCTTTGAAAACTGGGATAGCTGAGGGACCATTTCAAGGTCCTTGAGTTATGGAGTAGGGATGAGATGAAGGCAACACCACCAGAACTTGGCAGAAAAAAGTGGCTCATGCTGCAGTTAGGGGGAGATGAGGATCAGGGCCCATCTGGTTTTGTCCTAAGCCACAATTGGCTAATTGACCCAAGACACTAAGCCCTGAATCACTGTTTATAAACTGATATGGGTGAACTCATATAATATACTAAGCCAGAACTAAATATTATGATTTAGTTCAGTTCAATGTATGAATTCTATCAGCATATGAGTATATGACATATACATACATTACATATACACATTGTACATATATACAGAGAGAAAAGAGAGAAAAGTAAATAAATAAGAGAGGTTTGGAGGGAGAAATCAAAGAAACTTGTCAGGAAAGTTAGGCTCTGTTTTAGACACCAGGTATTCACCTGTTTTGGTAAAATGTAGTGACTTTCAAAAAGAGATGAGTAGTGCAGTAGACAGGTAAACTGAGCACACATAAGGGTTTACCTCTTTTCTTTTCTTCCCCTACTCCCCAATCTTATACTTTATGAACAAAGATTTGTTTATCAATCACCTCTCAAAAGAAACTCTCATAGCACTTCACAGAGAAGTTCTGTTCTATCTGGAAAGTTAGAGGGATGTTCAGGTAAGCAATAAAATACTCCCTTTTTCTCAACGAATGAATCAAATGAATTGTATCCCTCATGTAGAAACATGATGCATGAGATGTTGGTTGTAAATAGGAAGCAGAATGACATCATGTTGGATATATTGTGACCCTGATGGAACAAGAAACCACACTAAAGAGAAGCAGCAGGATGGAAGCCTTCCAGGTGAATACGAAGTCCTATTTCCAACTGTTTTAGTGCCATGCCAAGATTGTCCAAGCACATTAAACCATCAAAACAATCATCCTCCAGAAGCTCAAGGAATGGAGAACATAAGTGAAGGCAAAATGAAATGCTTCGTCATTTAGAATGCTAAGAAACAAAATAAAGAACAGACATATGATAAGGTTATTATTTATTTACTTGTATCCCACCTGTATTTATTATTCTATAAACAACTTCAGGCAGTGGATATATTTAATATACCTCCCTCCTATTTGCCCCACAACAGCAACCCTGTGAGGTGAGTTGGGGTGAGAGAGAGTGACTGGCCTGAGGTCACCCAGCTGGCTTTCAAGGCTAAAGTGGGATTAGAACTCACAACATCCTGGTTTCTATGCTAGATTTTATAGCAGGAACTGCAGCTGGAAAGAGGAGGGAGACTTGAGGGAAAAAAGAATTCATTCATGGTCAGGATAATATGGAATTTTTTTTAATAACATGTAGATTTTTTTCATTTACCACATCTTTAAAACTTAGAGTTCTGTGCATTTTGGAAGATTGATGTGGATTTTGGAATAGAATTCATGAGAATCTGAGTATGATCGTAAAGAAGGTCTCTCATAACAGATATATATATATATGTATGTATGTATGCATGTATATGTATATTTATATATATGTAAAATACACACAGACAAATATGGCATTTCCAACAGTCTACTGGAGAAAATGGTACTGTGCACAAAAAAATAAAGAAAATGAAGCAAAAGTATGATTCTAAACAAAAAGATTCTCAAGGATGAAGAAATACGCACTGCACTGATGTCTTTTTGCAATCTGATTGATCACATGTTGATCTTCACTGTATACCAGCAACAAGATTACTGTTAAACAACATATGGATTTCAGTGTTTTAAAAAAGGCAGACAAAAGAAGTCCACAAGGAAGCCGTCCACAGCATCATAAACACTTTGCCTCTTTCAATATCTCATGATTTTCCTGTTTGTCTTTAATGAATGGGTTGACAAAGCAGCCTAATGGGAAGCAAAAGTTATCTTAGTGACATTATTACCTCTGAGTTGTAATACCAAGTTGCAATTCACATGTCTTTTATGTTTTCACTGACTAATATGGTGATTTCAACAAGCTGTATCCTATTCTTCCACTCATACAAACCTTCCATTATTCTTTCCTCCATCTGGCCTTACAACTAAAGTATTTATTTTAATCCTAGCCACATACAGCCACATAAGAAACCTCTAAGTATGTTGGAAGCCTCTAAAACATGGTTCCTTCCATCCCACTACAATAGGATGAAAAGCAAAAATCCACAGGTGAGATATCCATGCCATGTAGTAACATAAGAAACAATTCCTTCCACTTAGACTTCCCTGCAGGGATTAATCTTCAAACATAAATTCTTATTCTACTTTGATTTAGTAACTGTATGGTTTTCTGGGACATAATGGTAGCACTAAGATAAAGTGCACAAAGAAGTACCTATTTCTGACAGCAAATATTTGATCACTAAGCATGTGATCTTATTGCATATACTGTAAGTGGCTAAATTTTCTTTTAATGTGATAGCATTTTATAAGCAAATAGCAGATATAATGAAAAAGAATAGAGCAATAATTTAAGCAATAATTAAGGGCTTTAAAGAGTATGTTTTTTGTGTAACATTGAAATAATTCCACACACAATGACTGAATCAGCCCGAATTAGCCCCAAGACAAGGGGGCACAGTGGTTGAGTGGTTAAGATGCTGGGCTTGTGGCCAGAAGGTTGGCAGCTTGGCAGTTCAAGACTCAAGTGCTGCTGCATAACAGAGGGAGCTCCTGTTACTTGCTCCAGGTCCTGCCAACCTAGAAGTTTGAAAGCATGTAAAAATGCAAGTAGATAAATAGGTACCACCTAATTTATCTACTAAAATAAATAACAGCATTCTGTGCGCCTTAGTGTATAATCATGCCAGCCACATGACCACAGAAGTATCTTCAGACAAATGCTGGCTCCCTCAGCTCAATCAAAGATGAGCACCGCTCCTTAGAGTTGGCCATGATTAGCAGGGGAAACTTTACCTTTTACCTTTAGCCCCAAAACAATAATCAAGTTGAAATGTTTTAATTAATAATTCTGCTGTCAAGAAATTAATTTTGACAGATTTTAGCAAGTCTGGTAAGTTCTTTTACAAGATGACTAATCCATTCTGCCAAGATAATCATAAAAGGGATGATCATATTCCACACATTTTTGGTAGATTTGTCCTAATGAAATAGGATATTGACAAAACAGATTTCTGAAGTGATCCAATACATAATAATCTGAAACAATACTTCAAATAAAAGGATATTGGTTATTCTCACTTTAAAACATGGTTTCAAGTGGGCTTTTTTCAAACAAATCACAGATTAAATTATAATAATTTTGACAATTAGGAGAAAATGACCATTTATGATTAAGGAAAAGTAGAATCAAAAACTTCTGAGTGATTGGCCACACCTAATACATTTATGATACACAATTCAAGGAATTCAGTTCCAGGAGAAACAAAACTTAAGAATGAATACACAACATAAATACATTGTTGAAGACTGCTAGATAGTTGACTGCAGTTTGCAGGCTTGGAAGTATGAGCCACATGTATATGACCGAGAGATATACTTTGTGAAGTGCACTGGGAGTTCTAGATATATAGAAAGTATGGCCTGTTTAAAATCAGGGTAGTATTATTTGGAGAAGCCTATGAAGAGAGGTTGAAAAGAAGAAGAGATAATTTTGCCCATCTCTCCAGCAGCCTTAAAATTAACTTATGGGAATTCACAACAAGATGGGAAATCCAGGTATCCATGATGGAGGAAATACCTGTTTCAAAAGTTCTATATTTGTTTATTTCTTTTTTCAACCATTCAATTATGTCCAGGTCTCAGAGACTGCCTGGATTCTTGGCAAGTTTTTTTTCAGAAGTGGTTTGTCGTTGCCTCCTTCCTGGGGCTGAGAGAGAGTGACTGGCCCAAGATCACCCAGCTGGCTTCACATCCAAGGGGGGACTAGAACTCTTAGTCTCCCAGTTTGTACCCTGATGCCTCAACCATTACTCCAAACTGGGTCTCAGTAAGAGGTAAAAATGATCTAGCCAAGATCTGTACTAAGTTTAATATTTCTTTCTGTAGGGCTCAATCAGATGTCATCTTTTCATGTTCCTGTCTGCCTAGAAGATTGGTTTTATCTTTTAGCTCTTATCTATAAGCTTATCTCTTGTAATAATGATTTGGAATCTTATTCTTTATATTTTTCTGGAGTTTCTGAGAGATCTGTGACAGACTAATTCCATCTTATATTTTTTGTATATGTTTTTATGTTTTTTGTTTAATTTTAACCAAACTGCTGTTTCATAATTTGGGCTGGGTAATTCATCTTCTACAGTGTTGAGTGTATGCATAATATTTAAAAAATTAAATAAGAAGAGTTATAATTTATCTTTTCTTTTAAAAATAAATCTTGATTTTACTGTTTGATTGGTCTATTCCCCAAGGAAAGACTGAATACTCAGGCTACATACCAACAGGCTCTAATACCAGGAAACAGCTTTGTAGATATATTTTCAAATTTTGTATTTTGAGCTTCTGAACTGCCAGAAAGGCAGCATAGGTTTCCAGAGCCCTATCTTTCTTGCAACCTGAAGTTAAGGATGGATACCAAGTGAGGCACTTCCATGGAAGAAGATAGGTGATGGCAGCAGGAATTACCAAGTTACTACCAAAAATAGAAAGTAAAAGTTTGAGACTTCCAACATTCCACCCTATGAATTCAGCCATCTCCTACATACACAAAGGAACCAGAATTACAGTATTTTATGAAACATAAAATGAAGGTTTCCAGATCGAAACACAATTGCTTAAAGGATCAAAAGTTCTTTAACTGTGGGGTCCTTGATGCTTTCTGAGCTTGGTTGTTTTCTTGAAGACATTTCATTTTAACTGTCAGAAAAGGTGAGAAGATTGCTCTCAGAAAATACTACCAACAAATTAAATACAATCTGGTGGGATTCATTCAGAGTGATTGTTCATAAATAAATTTCAGGGTCTGAGTACAACTGTAGATTTCTTGAAAGTCATTACTCAACTATTACTGCAAACCAGTATTTCTAATAATTTGGTTTTGATAATGCCACCAGATTGAAAAACTGAATGTTTTATTGTTAAAGTGCTGGAATGAGAGAAGAAATTTGTGATGTCCAGATGTTAAAAAGATGTATTCTTTGAAAAAATGGGTTGGGCACCTGGAGCATTTTCTGGAATATTTAGGGTTTTTTTTATCAAAACTTCAACTATTCCCTGAACAGATTTTTTTGTGAAAAGACAATAAAGGACCAGAACAGCAGTGGGAAAACACAAGGGAAACCCATAGAAGATTATGAGGCCTGGATCCTCCTAATCCCTAATAAATTTCATACATGAGACAAAACAATTACAAGATAAAAATCTCTTTTGGAAGAACCTTTGTGTATAATTTCATTTCCTTGAAAGATCATTAAATAGAGAGTGAAAGCACACAGAATATAAGTACTAAGGAAGTCATAGTTGATAGATTTATATCAAAATCACTGACTTCTAAAGAGAGTGTGCATTATGTTTACAGTATAAAAATTATTGTAAATCAAATAACTACTGACAGGATTAGCAGAAATAGAGTAGGAAAAGCAGTTTTAACTCCCATATTTTTTCCATCCTAATTCTGGAGGAAAGCTGAATTTTTGAAGAAAGCCTTTAGGGTATAAATGTTTTGATGCCTCAGCACTAGTGAACAACCAGTGAGGATCAAGAGACAGAAGAGAAGAATCTGAGCATCTGGAAATTTGCTTTGCTGTTTCTGCATGAATGCCAAGTGTAACTTTCCATTGGGAGTTCACTGCATTCTGCCCAAGTCTACAATCCTTTGAGTCTCCACAAATATTCCTCTCTATATATGTGGCAACAGGATGCCAGAAAAGATTTCAGTTCTTGAAGCCAAAAAACCTTTTTGCTGGTTTAGGATAAAGCAATGTCTTAAAAAAAATGGGAAAAGTTGAATACCTTTCTTTTAAAACAGTAAAGGGCACACCACCAAAACAAGTATTTAGTAAACTATTTGTACGAGCTTTTAAACACATTTCCACCCATGCTTGTTTCTTTTTTAAAGCAGAGGAGAACATCTCATACAACTTAATATTGGGGTGTTTGTTTTCTAAAAGTGGTTATCTTAAAACCAACAGAATGTGGCCATTTCACATGTTAGGCAGGATCTGTCATTGTTCCTTGGCATATATAAAATATTGATTTTTCATGTTTGTATCCCACAAGGTAGGTGTACATCAAGGAAGTATTGTGTGAAATTGCAGAAAATAGAACTCTTTTCCTGACTCCCATCCCCTAAAATGTTATGCAATATTTTCCCAAATGGTGAACGGAATACCAAGCAAGATAGAAGACGGGAAGAAGGAACACTGGACTTGGGGCTATGGTTTTGCCCTTCCTTCCTTTAATGTCTAAAATTTTTGGCTCACCACCCAAAATTGATTGGTTGACTAGAACTAAAAGGATAAGCATGATTTTAATGTATTGTTTACCATTACTGCCTGCTCCTGTGCTTCAGTTTTCAGATAAAGCATTTGTTGGCACAACTGCACTGAAGAATGTTCATATAGAGCACAACAAAATTTCCAGTCTTCCTAGGAGCTTTCCATTCACCCGTCTTGAGTCACTCTCCCTGTCCAACAACCCTTGGCACTGTTCTTGTCAGCTAGCACCTTTGCGCAGGTAACAGAGTACTGATTCCCTCCTTCTCTCTAACTCAAAAGTATGTTGGGAACAGGAAGGGAGATGGGAATGCTAAATTAATGAGTTAATGAAGGGCATGATGGCTCATGCTGAAGATATACTCAGTCATGTTCTCCTAGGTGATTCTGAGGATTTTTTTTTCTTTAGGTGGCTGGTGTCTACTAGTTCTCGCCCAGATGCAGTCTGCGCATCACCTTCTCAGGCTCGAGGACAGCAGATTCGAGACACTGCTGCGCTCCGTAGCTGCAAACTTTCCTCTAAGAGATCCAAAAAAGGAAATCGCCATTAAGCAGGCAATTAAATGTTTCCTTTTCTGTAAAATATCTGTTAGCCTTCAGAGGTATTCCAGGCAACAAACACCAACCATGAGTACTAATGCTATCTTTATTGTCCAGTACAGATCTTGCAAGTCTGAAGGTACATCTTTCCCTCCTCACTTTTATGAAACTAGGGAGAATCCCTTCTGAGACATTTGCCATGCCCCATTGTTTCTGCCAACTAAGCTGTTTATCTGATCACCTCCTCCTCCTCTTTCTCTTCCTCCTTTCAAGGTAATTCCCAATAGACCATTACAATATTTCATCTTGTTTGGAATGCCTTTCAACCATTACTTTTCCAAATAGGCATTTTAAACACATTTCCTGATCATATTCAAGACAATATCAACTTTTATGACAGCATGAATTCACCTGGTTTGTCAACAAAAAATAAACAGACAAAAAAAAACAGAATTCTTTCCAAAACTATACTAATCATAAGGGACCACTTATTTAACAACAAAAATGTGTCTAGTGGTTCAGTCAGATTTGTCTGAGGCCACTTCCGCTTGAATAGATATTTTTATATTTATCAACAAATCCATTCCCAGAGTTAGATGAAACATACTAGCATAACAATAGGATTTACTTCTGAGTAAACCCAAGATAATATATAATATGAAAATCATCTTACCACAACTCCTGGTATGTTGTGTATGTGAACATAGACTACCACAATCAGTAGAGGAATGAAAGCAAAACTTGTTTCTATCATGAAGCTAGCTGAGGAATTCTGGGAGTTAAAGTCCACATATCTTAAAGTTGCCTAAGTTGGACACGCATGATCTACAGTATGAATATAATTATTTCCCTGGATTATTTAGAAAAATTTAAAATTAGATAATGGTTGTGAACTCCCTTGAAAGCATTATAGTATTATTGTTTTTCTTGCTTAGAAAGTTTTTCTTCCTATGAGTCCAGGAAACTCTTCACTTCAAGCAAGCAGAAAACTATTGATGCCTTTTATGTCCTTTATCCTAAACAATTCCTTTCCATCAGAAACAATAAATATATCCATATTCTGTTACAGGCAGATTTCGGGTGGAATCTACCATTCAATCTTTTTCTCACTTAGTAATATAAATATTATTTTAAATGATATTTTTTAAAAACACACACTATGCATGACTGAGCTACAACAAGCTAAATGAGATCTTGTGATAAAATACAGTCCTCTTTCTTGCAATCATTTGGCCAGCCATTTGATCTCCAGGGTTTGCCTTTCAACAATCAAGAAATGAACAGAAAACATAAAAAGGCTCCATACATGTTAGAACACGGTAGTATTCTGACTAAAAGGGTTGCATTACTTTACTCCTAGAAATTGTTAACATGGAAGAAGCAGTAAGAATGTGCTAGATAAGATAAATGGAAACCAGATAGCAGTGTGTAAGTTATTTACAGGAGTGTCTATACGGTGCTAATATGTATAAGGCTTGGTGTGTCAAAAATTTGGAAAATGCCTAACATGATTCTCCCCGCAAACAAAAGGAAACAATTCTCTATCTCCCCTACATCTAGGCCATTTGAACTGTGGCATTCGATGGCAGTGCTGAGGCTGAGCCTGAAGTAGAGCCCACACCTCAACTTCAGCCCTAGCATCATTGCTGCCACTCAAAAAGGCCACCTGGTGCCATTCCTCAAGGCATACAAGACTTGGGGAATGGCACAATTGCCCCCAAGGCCCAGCATTCCTCAGGAGCTGCCATGCATCACATACCTCAGGCAGTATTCTCTTTCTGTTGACAGCCTGCTCCAACTTACCTAAGGCTGCTCTGAGTTGCACAAGACTTTCATGCTTGAAGCAGCTTAAGAGAATGCTCTTCTGCAGCCTCCAAAAACCATGCAAAATCTCCAATTTTCAGAGGATCTAGAGGCCAAGTGAGAGCACAGTCCTCTCACACAACTTCCAGAGGGTCCAGAGACCATGCAAGGGCACACCCCATTCTTGCATGGCCTCCACATTTTCCAAAAATCACACAAAAATGGGGCATGCTTTTGAGAATAGTTGTTGTTGGGTGTTGGTGAATGCTGGTGTATCACTCAAAATGTTGTGGTGTATCACCTTTGACATGCATGGTCTATACTATTGGTAGAATATAATTCAAAAGTTAGTTCTCTGATCCAGGAAAGCCTAGAAATTGTATTTTGGGGATTAGAGAAAAATACTTAGGGGTCTCTCAATTTGCTTAGCAAACTACACAAACCGAAATACTGGCTTTAAATGCCTAATTGTTTTCCCTTCACAGACCATCTTTAAACAGGGATGGCCTGAAACTATGAAGACATCCATAGGGACTCTGGCTTTTGCAGTGACAAATTTTGCAGTCAACAATTTCACAACTCATTTCTAAAAACTGAACTGGAGTGTCTCTGGTTATTTAGATATTGGATGACTTCTTTAACTGTCAGCTAACCTATGAGAAGATACCTTTATCTTTTTGTTGTTTTCCATTTGTAACCCTTCTGCGTTTTCCCATTACTTCCATATTTTTGCAACCCAAATTTTTAATGAAAGTAAAGCAGCAGCAGCAGTATAACACCTTTCACTAGGAGACCTTTGTCTGGAAGCAAACTAAGAGAACGGGGACCATCTAACAGGGATAATTATTTGAGTCTTCAAGTTATTAAAAAAACTGATAGTGAGAGAAAAATCAGAATAAATGGATTTTTAATCAACAATGCTAGGCACTGCCTTGTATGTTTTGATTTGCTGTGCATGTACAAAGTGACTACACATTACAGAATGCCTAACCAAATTAACTTTGTATTTGAAACCCACCCTCTATGTTATGAAAACTAAAAGAAGATACATGAGAAGGCTTTGACCTAGTCTACTTAAATAACCTATGCTGTATGATTCTTAAGATTCAGCTCATTGAATAGGCATCTGCCCACTTGAGGCAGTTCAGTGATGGCCCTGTGTTCTTTAAAGAGCAATGTGTGATCTAGTCATAAGAAAAGAAATTTGCTGAAGGAGCTGATGACTTACTATAGAAGAACTGAACCAAAGAAGAATCAGGATTTCTTGTCCTATTTGATTAGACTACATGAAAATCAGAAACCTAAAATGGAATTAAATTTGTAATGCTATTCATTCTTAAGATGAGAAAGGCCTATTCAATGAAATGAGATTTAATTTCAAGTAAATATACATAGAAGCCAGACTGCACAAGGGTGTGTTTCCCTTAACCATTTTTTAAAAAAAAAACAACCTATGACTACCACTTCTTTAAAATGATAAAAAATTGTATAAAAGGCTATCTTTCAAGATAACTTGACTTTCGCTCACTTTTCCTGTATTCTTCAGTTAGGTGAAGATTTAGGAGGTAACTGGACCAATGCAAAATCTGATATGTTTGGCCAGCGCCCTTTCAAACTGAGAATGTACCTAGAAAATGCTGTAGCATTTTCTCTGTGCACCCATACAGAGTTTACTTAGATTTATAAAGCCTGATGCAGAAGACCTTTCCTTTAAAGGAAATTTGAAAACTGAATGGAAGAGAGCAGGAACCCATCATTTTGGAAAATGGAACCTTCACCATTTGTCATCTCAGAAACACTATTACAAGTAACAAGATGACTGTGATTTATCATCATGCATTTTATAATACTACAATTTCAGTTTAATTGCATTTTTAATCCTAAAGTTTCATAAAAATATATATTTATTCACTTGTTACTGATTGTAAATGAGACCTAAGAGGATTTTTATCTTCTTATTCCTATGTAGAAAGCAAGGTATCTATTTTCTTGTGTACAATTTATGTATAAAGCTTTTGCTGCAAAGACAAAGTGATCAAGTTTCTCTACAAGTGTACTTTCAACAGATGTGGGAATGTGTGCTCAAACAATTCTCTTCTGCAAGGAAAACTATCTGCTAATTTTGACAATAAGGGTACTAAATTCCTGATTCTGTATAGTATTTCCCAGGAAGTCTTACAAAATTATTCTGGCAGAGAAATATAAATACTATCAAGCAAAGCCTATATATATTTCTCTCTCATCTTTAGCAGACAGAGAAAAATATCTGATCTACAGATAAATGAAATGTAGAGTATCAGTCTCTAATTATTGCTTAGTCCAAGAAGACTCACTTGCATTTATACTACCAAATTACATTCAAGAGTGATAAAACCTTAATCACAATTTCACATTATTAATTGCATTGGAATATGAGTCAGCATGCATTTTATATACATACCCTCTTTATTGTCCCTTTGGGAGAAATGACATGTATACAATTCATATCCTCAGGGACAAACAGAGAGGGCTTTATGCATGCAAGCTAGAAAAGAAGACTGCCAGTGAATTGGCTGGTAACACATCAGATGATCCAAGCAAAGTCCCCTTTCTTCCTTATACCATTGCCCTGAGAAGGACAGCATCTCCTCACTTCCTTTTGTTCTGTCAAGGCTCAGTGCCTCTTTTGAATACAATAGTAGAAATGGGCTTTCTAATTATTTGAAGAAAGTAGGAGCAACTCTTTCTTGAAAAAAAGAGAGGCAGATGCAGAGAAACTAGAGGAGTTTTCCAAAACTCAGTCCAGGCCATCTCATAAGCCTATAGATCCCCAAAAGCCTCCCCTCCTATGATCATCTTCAAAGAAATGAGAAATCCAAAGGAAACCCATTGATCAAGGTTATGATCAGCACTTACCAGATTATAACCTTAAGGAGAGAAAATGAGAGCAAACTCACAGTGCTCAAACTGAGCTTCAAATTATTCCAATATTAAGACTGTAACTGGAAACAAGTCCTTCTCATGGTGTTTGCCCATCCAATGATCTCTATAGCTATTCACACAGATACCTTCTTTCCTCGAGACTCCTGCTGTCCTTACTGTTCCCAATTTAGTTCTATAGTTTGCGATATTTGATAGGACTTTAAAAAACTAATGACAAATATTTATACAGAAAGATGGTAATGGTAGTGGGAAACCATAATTCCCTTTACTAGAGTTGTGCAAATCTTTAAGCAGGTACTTTGCTTCAATGAAGCAAAATACTTTCCCTCTTCCCAAGATGGTTTATGAAACAATGCTGCCCTCTGGGTTTCAAGAACAAAACAAAAAGGCTGGCTGTCTCAACTGACATGGAAGTACAAGTGCAGAACCTTCTCCTGGTTTTTTCAGTAGTTACTGGAGGCAGGGCAAACTAAATCTTGTCAAGGCAAACCATATTGCCTTTGCACCTTGACATGCAGCATGCACAATGCAAAGCTTTTCAATGAGGCAATCCCAGCACCCTGTACTCATCTACAATATACACAGGACGAAACCAAGCAATTCTAGGATAAAAAAAATCACTCACTACCATCTCTCGCATATTCATTTTCTGGATGATCTTCTTAATGACTTCAGGAGGCACTGGTGAACCTGCAATAAGCCCTGGAAGACAAAAAAAGTAGAAAACATCTTTAAAAAATCTTTTAAAGATTAGTGCACATTTTAAAACACAAACATTTTTATGGTTTCTATACTATCCCTAATATTGTATTTCTAGTTAAAGTTAGGATTTTAGCACAGCCAAATTATGTATACAAAGCAGACTCATCTGAAGGCAACTAGTTAGAATCCCAGTACAAAATAAAAGGAAAGAATCTTGGAAAACCTAAAGATATATATTTATATATATACTAAAATATATATTTATCTGTATATACTTGGGATGTTTCCATAAATTTTGGTACAAAATAAAGAGGCACCCAATGCTCTTTGCACCTTGACATGCAGTCAATGGTGAATTCACAATGGTGAATATAGAAATAAATACAATTCACTAAACTAGTATTGATCTTCTGCACTGTTTCAATAACAGAAATTGCAAAATAAGTAAAACACAAACACAAGGCAAGGTGAACCTTCCAAGGAAAATGTGTTTAGTGCCATCTGGGCTCCCTAAGGCTACTCCGTTGGGTCCAACCCACATATCAATTCATCTGGTTGGCTCATTTTTCCAACATGTCATCTTGCATGTGGGCTAGTGAAAAAACAGCATAAATGCATGATAGCTGGGCTTTTAATAACTCTTGTAATAAAGATAAAGGTGACCCTGCCAGTCGTGGTCAACTCTAGAGTCATCTTTATTTCATAGATGAAAGCCAGCTTTGTCTGAAGATGCTTCCATGTCATGTGGCCAGCGTGACGATACACCAAGGCACACGGAATGCTGTTACCTTCCCACCAAAAGTGGTACCTATTTATCTACTTGCATTTTTACATGCTTTCGAACTGCTAGGTTGGCAGGAGCTGGGTGAATAACAGGAGCTCACCCCATTACATGGCAGCGCTTGGGTTTTGAGCTGCCAACCTTCCAACCAGCAAGCTCAGCATCTTAACCACTCAGCCACCACATGTGCAAAATTTCAAAGTCAGACTTTCTAACTTCAACCTCTCTACATTCTAATACCAATGTTTTGATATTTGGTCTTGGACTATATCGTTCTAAGTTTTTTGGAAGCGATCTGACTAAGAAATAGCCAGCTTCTCAAAGTAGACCAAACTGGGAATCCAAGGTTATGAATGTTAACACCATTTTTATTATAAGGCTACCGTAACAGAATCCTGCAAGTCTGACTAGACTTCCCTCCCCATTACCTTTGTATGAAGCAGGGAGGGTCCTATCTGAGATGCTTTTTCAAATTACTTTTCTGCCTCAGACTCAGATTTGTTTTATTTGACTGTTGGCTTGTTTGCAGCTCTTCTTCCTGTTCCTCAAAGATTATTCCTATCTCCCAATACCAAAATGGACTGAGCCATATTTTCTAGTTGGAATGATCGGCTTTAAGATTAAAATGCTTCTGGTTAAGTCAGAATGACCCATTCTGATGCTTGACCATTTCCAGTCAAGAACAGAAACCAGAATGTTTTGATTTGGAAATAAATAATTTATGCATCTCTACCTGAGAGTGTGTTTCTGCTCAGGCTCAGATAAACACTTGTAATAGCCCTGTTTAGAAATACAGAGCCAGTAAGATGTGTACAAATCAAATTACTTTGGGGAGAGTAAATCAAAAATGTATTTCTTTCAGTTAGCAAAAGTTAGCAAGGATTTAGTTTATGAAATACCTTTACATATGAGGTTATAGCAACATTAATATCTGAGTATTTTAGTCAAAGTCTGTGCATCTTTACCAGGATATAAATCTTCAGTTTATTAAAATGACTTTGTCCCTAATTGAAGATAAATTGAATTTTGAGACTATAAATTAAAGTAACATTTATTTGATACTGATTTATCAGAAGCTACTTAGACGCATTCAGAAATGCAAAATGAATATTGTATTAAAAACAAAGGTCCTCCACTGCAAGAAATATGTTTCCAGTCATGGTGTTAACTGGCTGTTTTGCAATTTGAAGATTAAATTAATAGAAGGTAATTGGGGAAATACTATGTACTAGAACTATTCTGAAAATACTGAATTAGGAGTTGCTTTGCTCCTCATATCAGTTCAGGTACTTGCAATGACATATAAAATCCTATGAAGTTTCAGACTATATATCTGATGAAGCTCACTTATATACCTGTCTTTCAATTAAGTTATAGTAGGAAGCTCTTTTGAACATAGCATCTCCTTGGATTTGCTCTGAGAAACCCAAGAGGTCAGTTCCTCTCAGTTCAGTTAAGGTTGGTGCCAAGTATTATTTATTTTTGGCATCATCATCTTAAGAAATCTTTGTTCTTTCAGGTATTTGGTCTGATTAGTCTGTTTTGTCTTATTGTAGGTTTCAAACTCTTAATGGTTTTAGTATGTTACATTTTTTTAAGTTCATCATATAATACTTCTAAATTGGCCCCCATATTCGGAGGTGTTTTAAGGACAAGAAATTAGTTAAAAGAATATAAATAATAAAAAATAGTGAAAATATTTTCTAATTATATAAGGTAGTTTCTTTTGTTTTTATTTATTACAAATAATAAAATTTATTTAAACACAAAACTCTGAAGTAGCTCCAAAGCAAATAGTTAGCATGTAGATCGTAACAAGTATTATTCTATCATGAATTACTGTGACCATATTATTAAACTATAAGCCATTTCTGATTTATTTTGGCAATAATATATATTAATAATAAATAAATATACAAATTTATGTTTTTGTAACATCAAATAAATGTGTGAGTAATATGCAAATACATTTATTTAAGTTTAAGTTATTAATGGATTAAAAAAACATTATTTGCTTTTCAACATTCAAGCTCTTTACTCACCTCCCCGAAGATTTGAGAGATCATAGTTGGAAAAGTCTGGCTGGGCTAACATATCTATGAACATTGTTGGAGTGCCAAGCACATGGGTGCACCTTCAAAGAAAGACAAAAAATTACAGGTTTATGAAATAAATGCAACTGAGTTTTCCAATCAAATTTAGCTACAGGGCTAAGTGAATCTGTTTTCCCACAGAAAAGGAAACTGAGTATTCAAATTAGGCAAGTGTTTCAATTCCTATATTTTAATTTAAAAAACTGATGTCATGTAATTGGTATGAGTTTCAAATCAATATTCATGTTTTAGAGAAGAAAGGGAAGGTGGAAAGCAGTAACAAGTACATGCCTGCACATGTTATATAGTTGGTCCAAACAAAGAGGAGACCAAGACATTCCAGCTCTGTGTCAAAAGAGATGTAAAGGATGCAAAAGGGGGCTGGAGTGAGGGAAGGTAGCAAAGGTTTAAGTGATGGGTAACTGTAACTAGTATTACTACTCTAATATAAATAACTCCAATATTAATACACAATAAACTTTTCCAGGACATAGCTTCAGTCCAATTCTTACTTTTCATGTTCTAAGTATTTCAGAGTGGCTTTGGAATTAAAGCTGAGACATGGGAAGACAAGGGAGATGCCATGAAGAGCCATCACCATACAGCCCCCCACAGATCCCAGGCAGTGGTAGAGAGGGACGGGGAGACAACAACGAGCTTCCTAGGATCAAAGCAAACAAGACAGGAGTGAGTTACCTTCCAATACTGTATAAGTCTTTATTGTGTTTATAATGTTTTATCCCAGAGACAAGAAGGATCCCTACTGGAGATTTAAGAGAGAGGGAGATGGAGTTCCTGAATGGAACAGTTATTGGAGGAGAAAATGGGGGAGGTTGGACTTCTTCACTTCCTAGCCTTTCAGAGAATATTAGTTTCATTTTAGATAGGAATTCCCATGTAAAAAATACCCTATAATTAACATTCAGAAACTTTTACAAGATAGGAATATTCTATAAAATGTTTACATTGATCGTGTATAACAAGGCCAAACCTTCTAGAATTTAATGACAAGACATATAATTGATCCTTATATAATTCTTTGAAGAATGTCTAATCCTCAAATCTGTAAGAAAGTTCTTGAAAATTGTGACATATTGAATTTTTTAATTTAAGCAAGAGAACAATGATGCATCATTTGATATAAATGCAGAGGCAGCATTTTAAGAGTTCCCTTTCTGAGCATAAAGAATACAGTAAGCGAAGAAGACTTACTTTCTCATTTAGTCTCAGCCTTATTCCAATCAAGTTTGCATTATTCACAATGTTATAATGAGAAAGTGTTGCTCCTTTGGGGCTTCCTGTTGTTCCCTGAAGGAAAGAGAGAACTGATTTACTAATTAAGATATCATCCTAGCCTATTATAAAAGTTATAAGAGATCAGTTGCTATAAAATGGAATTCTATAATGATGTCCCAATTCTAAAACCCTAATAATATAAAGCCGGGTTTCAAAAAGATCGGAAGAGTGAC
>JANHZU010009766.1:1948-24517 GCA_032468055.1 Acrochordus granulatus | reverse complement strand
GGGAGGATGCAGTTGCAAGGGGTAGAGGTGGCAAAGGTGGAGGACTTTAAATTCCGAGGGTCGACTGTCCAAAGTAACAGGGAATGTGACAAAGAAGTGAAGAAGAGAGTGAAGGCAGGATGGAGTGGGTGGAGAAGAGTGTCGGGAGTGATCTGTGACAGAAAGGGATCTGCAAGAGTGAAAGGGAAGATCTACAAGATGGTGGTGAGACCAGCAATGCTACACGGCTTGGAGACAGTGGTCCTGGCCAAAAGACCAGAGGCGGAGCTGGAGGTGGCAGAGCTGAAGATGCTGCGATTCTCGTTGGGTGTAGCAAAGTTGGACTAGATCAGAAATGAGTATATTAGAGGGACAGC
Source organism: Acrochordus granulatus (assembly GCA_032468055.1). NCBI lineage: Eukaryota > Metazoa > Chordata > Lepidosauria > Squamata > Acrochordidae > Acrochordus > Acrochordus granulatus. The sequence goes on along the minus strand of JANHZU010009766.1, from coordinate 24,161 downwards.
ACAGGTGGGAAGGTTTGGCGATGAAGTGTGAGATGCGAGACTCAGATGGTCTGGGCATGTGCTGCAGAAGGAGGAAGAGCATGTTGGAAAGAGGTTGTTGAGGATGGAGCTACTGGGCAGGAAGAGAAGAGGAAGGCCCAGGAGGAGGAGCATGGATGCTGTGAGAGAGGACATGCAGGTGGTCGGTGTGACTGAGGAGGATGCTGAAGACTGAGGAAGATTCGCTGTGGCGACCCCTGACGGGAGCAGCCAAAACAAGAAGACGACTGGACCACAACTATGCCCAAATATTAATCCAACCTCTGCTGAAGGAACTTGTAACTGATTGATTCCTACAGCTGAATTTTAAGTCACTCATTACAGTATGAAATAAGCATGATGTTCTCTTCTCATGGTTTACAGCATTTCTGTTCCCTGACTTCCCCATAAAAAACAACTCCAGAGAATTTAAGCTGCCAAGAAAAAGGGGCCCAGAAAAGAGTCAATGGCACTTTCTCCTTGCAAAGAGTTGAAAATAGGAAAACTTCTTGTAATCATGAGTGAAAAACAGTTTAATAGAAAATCACCCACAGGCAACAAGTGAGTTAATGAAGAACGTTAACAGAAGAGTAATCATTATTTTTGCTCATACTTGCTCTTTGCAACAACTCACTTGGCAAATGATTATATACAAAGTAGATTCCAAACTTCATCTTCTTTTACTTTGCACATTTAGCTCCGGCTTAGAGAGGATTAACTATTTAGAAATGTAAACGCTTTGGATTAATGAAGAACACTGCACTGAGTTACCTTTGGTCCCTGGGTGGTGGGGCAGATTCACTTTTGATCCCAACCCAGAATGACAAATAAAAATCCTTGAAGGCTTTGTGGACTTTGGGGCATGGCTTTTAGGATCCCCGGAACTTCCACCCCGAGGCAAGGAATTAAAATGCTGGAAAACGTCTTCCGCCAAGCTGGTAGTCAAGGCTCCACAAGCAGCCATGACTTCAAGGAGAGATAACAGCAACTTAAAAGGCCATTTTTCTCATGATCGAGGCTGGACTTCTACAGAGACATGGAAAGAAAAGCAAATCGCAGTTTCAGCTCTGGATCTCCTGGGATCAATTCAGTCAGTCATCAGACTCCGTTTTCAGTCCAAGTCTAAACTGCAGATCTCAGGCCACAACGAAGGTGCTTATTGTCTTATTGTCTTATTCCTCTCTCTCATTTTTAATAAGTGCAAAGCATGTGGGAGAATTCAAAAGCTTGCAAGCTCAATTATAGATTTTGAATTTTTTTTCTCTTCAGGAACAAGAGCAGTTTTGTTTAGCTTTGATTGAGATAGAAGCTCTGAAGACATTTTTGACTGGGTCTTTCTTCCTATATGCATGCAACCTGCTTTCCTTGATGCCAAAATGCTTCTAAATTTATGAAGCCTTCTCTGAGCCTTCTCACTCATCACATTTCCCAGGGGCAGCTTGATGAACAAGTAATCACGGTCCACCCACCTCTAGAACGGGCTGGAGGTCGAAAGTAGGAACAAAATCATTCACCTGCATCCTTTTTCTCAAGTCTCTACAACCTGCTTAGGAGCTAAGTGAAGAAAGTGGTGATGGTGCTGAAGCACCAGCAAGCTGAATTATACTTAGAAGTTTATAACTTTGTCCTCCAATTTGGCCTAACTTGCAAACACTGAAATTTTCTCTTTCCCAAGGAAACTAAAATAAATGAGGAAAAAACAGGAGGAAAACAAACGGAAGGAAAGGCCACCCACCCTTCCCTCACGTTGCCAAAATTAAACAGCCAGGCCCTTTGGAAGTGAGAACAATGACGAAAATGCTGCATTTAACCCACATGATGTCATCAAACGGAAAAGGGAAAGGATCACAGAATGGGAAGAGAACACAGTGTGGCTCTGAAAATTCAATGGTGGATTTATCAATCATCTGCGTTGACTGGAGTCATCCTGTCTTTGTGGCAATCAGGTTCTGGGAACCAAGGCCATGGGTTTCCAAACAGGAATTCTAGACAATGCAGATATGATAGGGCCATTTTCCCTTTGAAATGTGTAGGGCAGAGATGCCTGAATAACAGGCATGAAAAAGTAGAAACTCAGCAGAGCTGGCTGAAGAAAGCTTTAGAGAATATACCAAATTTACATGCAGCACTAAATGCATCATTAACAAGCCAACCACCATAAATAAGGAACATGGGAAGGCAGGAGAGAATAATTGGGAAATGGCATCCAAGACAGGCACTCCCAATATATTATTGGCCCTTTTTCCAATGATAGTTGAGAATTCAGGGAACCTTTGGCTGCAAAAATGAGCAATTTAGGACCAGAAAATTAAATGGTATGGAACTCAATTGTTCAGATGCAGCTTCCATTGAAAGCTATGCTCCTGCCCCAAATTCAGGGGCAAAGTGACTTGCAAAGTCTGATAAATTTAAATAAATACATATTTTTCTTTCTCATTGGAAAAGTCATTTCTCATTGGAAAAGATCGGGATGCTAGGAAAGACTGAAGGCAAAAGGAGAAGGGGACAGACAAGGATGAGACGGTCAGATAGCACTGTGGACGTGATTGGCGTGGGCTTGGACCGACTCCGTGAGGCTGCGCAGGACAGGGAGGCCCGGCATGCTGCGGTCCAGGGGTCGTAAAGAGTCGGACACGCCTGAGAGATTGAACAACATTTTTCTTTCTGACCTTCAAATCTGCTTTGCTCTATATATTCTCTGCCCCTAACCCTCTCCCTCCTACTACAGTATGCGCAGGGGCATCTGTAGGGAAAGGAAGGTCAAAAAAAAGTCAAGACTGCAGCTGCAAATTTATGATGGAAGCCCCATCTCCTTTTCCATGGGGTAGTTTGTAAGGAAGCACGGGCTGCCTAATGCAGTGTGAACCCAAAGAGAAATCAGAGCAAAGGGACTTAATTTTCCTCTTCTTGTTAATTCCCATTATAATAACGATCCCCACACAGAATTATCTAAGGTTCAAGTCTTTGGTTTCTCCCTTCTCCTTCCCCCCCCTCGTGGCTCCTTCCTTCATTAAACTGAGCTGAGGTTGAAAAAGGTGGGAAGTCTCTCCCCGAGGACCCCAGCTCCAGCCATTCTATCATACCTCTTGGAAATGTAAGCACTTGCATTTTCCTCTTTCTCCCACACCTTTTCTTTGAACGTTATGCCCTCACAACTGTAAGCCCTGACTGTCCAGCTGTGATACTGAATGTGAACAGCTGCATTAAAGTGCCAGCCGCCTGCTAACAAGGTAACGTAATGGTTTCCACCCCAAGAGCTGAGCCTCACTCAGCCCCAGTAACACGGTGCTGTCCTGGCTGGTTTAATGTCCCTGTTTCTGCAGCAATCTTATTTGATCAGCTTATTCATTTTTCTGTAATCAAACTATTCGATCATCAAATGTAAAAATAACTAAAACTGCACCTCAGTTCAATTCAAACTATGAAGGAACTGAAAAGACCAAAGGCACCAATCAGCCTCACCTGCCATCTTCATTTCCAGCCTACCAGGAAGAGCGACAACCCGGCCAGATGGAAGCCGAAAATCAGAGATGTGGAATCCACCGGACACCACCGGACCAACAAGCCAAGCCTTCTGTTGTCCTCTTTCTTGGATCCATGCAAAACCGATTCAAAACTTCCTGCCCAAGATTCATCAAAGGCTGTAGCATATTAAACGTATAAAGAGAGCATGAAGAGGCTAATCTCACCCTAAAGCATGGGAGAGTGAACTTTATAGGCTGTGGACACCTCTAACAAGATTTTACATGCTGTTGCAGGACAGAAATAAATAGACAAAAATGAACAAATGGAACAAATTAAAGCAGTACAAATGCTATGAGATTTCAGATGTTTTATTCTTTATTGGCCAAGCATGGTTAGACACGCAAGGAACTTGACTTGGTACAGCAGCACTCAGTATACTTGAAAGGCAACAGTATAAAACAGTAACATAATTTGATGAACTTCTTCTCCCTTGTAAGACTTTGGGCAACACCTAGCAGAATCATCTGCCCCATGGTGTCTTTAGATGGCAGGAAGCTGACCTAGAGCAATTATGGGTTCCTGGAGAATAGAGAGTTGCAAGACGAGCCACTCTTTTTGTATCAATTCAAGCAATCCTTCCCCAAGTCCATTCAACCAAATGACAAAGTGCTTTTACTGAAATTATCTGTGGAGAAGCAAGATCTCAAAAAAGCTGAGCCTTCATCTCAGCCTGGCTGATGAACAACAGGGAAATATAAAGATAAAGCTCTTTTAGGCAAGCATGGCTCCTGATAAGTGGATGGTTCATTAAATTTAAGACAGAGATGGGTGGAGACTTGTGGTGATAGAATCTGCCACTGTTTCAGAAGTTTGACACGACTGCCCCATATTTAGTGGCTCGCATATCAAACATCTCAGCCTTTATGCAATGACTGAAGTATGCTTAACTCCAGAAAATCAACAGTTTTCCATTTCAGACAAGAGTTCATTGGTAAAATCATTAATCTAGAAGATGGCCATGTAGCACTTCCCTCTAAGATCATTCATGGAAAGAAATCAAGGCATTTGCTAAATATATTATTCTGAGGAGTTATGCATATTTATAGCATTTGTTTCATTTCACCAATGATAATATCACCATTAACTCAGAGACTAAAATCATAATGGTTCCTGCTAACTCTTTAACATCTTTACAGTCCTACTATCTTATGGAATTGGGGAGCAACCAATAACTTCTAGACATAAAGAACACCCCAACCTCTTTCTTGTAGCCTCTAACGGCTTCCAACTTTGCTCAGCTAAAATTCAATGGCAGCATGATTTTTAGCTTTTGAATTCCCCTTGAAAACACAATGCAGTAAAGCCACTGGGCTTTAAGCCACTTTTACTTTGCAGTAAAGCCACTGACGATTTAATACATGTGGGGTCCTTGGTGCTGTCTGAGGTTGGTTGTTTTCTTGTAGACATTTCTTTATCCAATTGCTTTACCTAAATCATTACCCAAAGTGCACTGATGATGTTATCTAGTTGGGTTAGGAAACGTTTGCAAGAAAACTTCCAAGCTCAGTTCAAACCTGAGCCACAAATATTTTCTTTTATTGATTCGATACATCTTGATTTTAAAAAAAGTAGAATAGCCACAGTTCTACCTTGCTGATGTCCCTTGGTGGTGAAAAAGAACAAAAATTAAAGACATATGGCTCTAGCTACAAAACAACTGCCCCAAATGATTTATTATTGAAGGATTCACACTGTAGACATCTCAAGAGCTTAGTGGCAAAGAGGGGCAGACTCGTATTCCCTCCAACTTTCCAAGTAAAAAGAAGAAGAAAAGTAAAAAGAGGAAGAAAAATCAACCCTGACTCTGTCCTAGTTTCTTTCCTCAGACCTTCTGGAGGTTAAGAACATGACTCTCTACAAGCAGCTTATAGTATCAACAGTCTTAACCAAGTGTGGTTTGGAAAGGAACTTTTTTCCGACTGATTTTTCAAATCTTCAATTTGAAGAAGGCACAAAGGCCACAGGAGGTATCTTCAATGACCTGCTGAAACCATCAGAAACTGAACCCCAATTCTCAACTTGCTTATGAAGAGCAAAGAGGTCATCCCTCTAGCTTATTCATTTCTTTACCGGAGCAATGTTGCAGCATCACAGTTGCTTCTTTGTAAAAAAGGAGAGGCGTAGCCAAGAAACCACAACAGGCCAAGAAGTCTGACTGATGGAGAGCCACGGAATCCAGAATTCCTCCTGAGCCACTACTCAGGCAATCAGTTGACTGTGCATGGAGGAGACAGAGTTGGATCCTAAAGGAAAAGAGCTCCATAGGAGTAGCATCTAAGCTAAGGTGCTTAGATAGAGGTGCCCTAAAAGCGACAGAGGGAAGGTATGACTCCCTTGTTCAGATTCCTCATAATCTGGCCTCATCTCTATCTCTCTTAGGTTGATGTTCACTAGCTCAACTCCTATGTTCTCCAGGTTAGCACCTTCTATGGGAAATTCAGCTGCTCCAGAAGTCTCCAGCCATTGGTTTCCTCAACTCAGTCAACAACAGAGATGTCACTACTTCTGTTTCCAATGTATGAACCAGCATGTGGATGGCACCTACATTTAATCCTTTCAACTCACTTGTCCTTATGCCCAAAACCACCTTTAGCTTCACTGTAGTTTTCTGCTTTCTTCACAGTCTCTGCTTTTTGGAACTGCTTGTCTGATGAAGAATTTGGAGAACCTACAGATTCTGGATTTAGCTCTCAAACAAATGTCGTAGCCAATATGGCAGCAAAATACTCTCTGTAAAATCCAAAGCTTGCTATTTTGTAAATCTTTGGAAATGTTTCTCCCTCCCTTCCCCAAAAAATTAGTGCACTGTTCAACATCCCTTATTTCCAGGGCACTGCTTTGGAGAGAGCATTGGAAACAGATGGTATTTCTAAACAGCTGGATTATCTGAAAATATGCAAGCACAACCTAAGCAGATGCAAGCAACTTTAGCTCTTAGAACAGAGCCTTCTTTCTTTTTTTGTTTTCCTAAATTATAAACAAAAATCTCTCCATATTTGCATTACTCCTTTAACTTATTTTTCATCAAACTGTTCTAAGAGAGAATAAGTGTCTTCCTAACCATAATTTCTAGAAAGCACCACTATGATTTCTCAACATGTTCCATCCCACTGAGGAAACATCTACTAACTAGTGGGGACCAGTAAGACTAGTTAAACAAAGGAAAGTTGTCCAACAATATTTAAGAATATTTATAATAGTTATTGATTAGTTTGCTTTGTTGATTGCCTGGACAAATTCCTGCTGTTTTCTGGGCAACACTTTTGGAAAATGTTTGTCATTGCCTTCTTCCTGGGGCTGAGAAAGAGGGACTGGCCCAAGATCACCTAGCAGGCCTCGTGTCTAAGGCAAGACTAGAACACATGGTCTCCTAATTTCTAGCCCAGTGGCTTTAATCATAAGACCAAACTGGCTCTCACTAGTTTAGAGCAACATTTAAAGCAAGACAACTGTTTACACCATTCCTTGGTTTTCTCTAAGGAACCATGTTTGTGCTTTTAATATAAAGGTGAAACCTCTTTTAAGCTCAGCTGCAATGCTGGTTAGCTACATGGGGCAGTTTTCTTGAAGGCCACCCAGAAGTAAGATGGCACTGCTTCCCTCCATGTTGTTGTTCAGTTTGCCAATCTAGCCTACAACCCTGTTATTCCCAGGTGCTGAGGAATCCCAACCTGCTTAACTGCAAAACCTGTACACACCTGTACACTTGGAGAATCCAATGCATGCATGGCTCTCTGGAGGCTAAAATGAAAGAGCTTCTTTAGAGCAGCCTGGGTCCGTAGAGCTGCAATCAGTCATTCAATGGCTAAGGATGTCCAGATATTCCCGAGGAACCATGAGAAATGATGTAAATACCAGCCAAGGTGGTTCACCAAAGCAGGACTTAAACCATCTGGAAGGAGCAGCTACCTATTATTCGTCTGAGAGATGATCAGGTAGTAAGTAAGCAAGTAAATAAAGTGTTTTTGGGTTAAGCTTGATTCTCCATAACTCCATGACCCTCACAGTGAAATCCAATCCTTTATTTTATTACACCTAATGGGCAAATCTTGCCAACTTAAGCTGTAACCTTCTAATGTAACTGACACATCCTGCGAGCTTTTGAGGTGTGGCAATTCAGCTTTGGACTGTGCAGCCTCTTAATTTGGGCTTCTCTCTGGAATGTGCTGCCTCCTTCCTGGGAAACCTCAGTCTTGCTGAGATGCCTCTCCGCTCTTTCTCCAGGTGCACATTCCATAACACTGGCACATGAACATAATCTTACTAGTGACCATTCAAAAGGGGGTCACCACGGCCTCGGCCTTGCCTCTGATCAAACTACCGACAAGCGGGCCCTTCTGTATCTGCCTTCTCATCAGGTGCAAAAGGTGCCAGAAGGAAAAAAAAAACTGTTCATCCAGATCGGTCTCTGGAGAGCAGAACAGTGGATATTTGGCAACATTCAGGCTTGCCTATGTATTGACAAATCCATCTACCTTCCTATATCATGTTACAGTACGAGTCAAAGTGCGAAGACATTGAAAGATACCAAAGCTACTGAGTGAGAACACTACATGGCCAATTCTTTGAAGTTAACAAGCAAGACACATTTGTATTTAAATGAGTGTGAAACAATTCACAATCCTGTCCTCTTACTTGCATGTACACACTTTTTGGAAGAAACAAGGAAGCCCTTGTTACATCAGGAATACTGGCAGTACAGAACGCTGACATCTAATATTTTCAACCAATATCCACAATTCTTTAGGATTTGGAATCTCTCCTTTTAGCACCAATGTCAGAAATATTTATTAATCCATGAGTTCAATAAAGCAATACATTTCTCCACATTACATTTGAAAATGGGAATCTGAAGTTCCTAAAAAAGTGTTCTCAATATAATGCTAGTGTTTTCAGAATACAATATCATGTTCAGTGTAGATTTTTTTTCAAATCAATTGGTTTTCTATTGTTTTAATTAAAACCTAAGAAAGCTGCCACCATATCAAAATAATACTTTTTCAAAAATAATACTTTAGTAAATTATATTGACTTACTGTATTTATTCAGTAATTAAATGTAAAAATGCCAAAATGTTGGAACCATTTTGATGCCTCAAAATATATAAATATGACAATGTTCTGTCCCAGAGATTGGGAACAGTATATATGCTATTCTTTTAAAGTATACGGTTTTAGTATTTTATTTTAAGTAGATGTTCCATCATTGTATTTCTCTACAGGTCCTCAGGATACTTATGAGTTCCAGAGAGTTATCCTATCCTCTTTTCTATATTCTCCTCTTTTCAAAACTTAAATCACAAAAGTAAAAAAGGGAGGACATGTTTAGGAAATTGTTATTTGCTGTTCTGGGCAAAGACTGAGCTGTCCAAATAATAACACATTCCAAAATGGTTGGAAACTACCAACTTGACTTAGTTGGTATTTGTTATTTACTACAAAATTGTATGCATTTGCTCCCATCTTATTTTTTAAAGCCTAACCTTTACAACAGTGAGTTTATCTGATATAAAATGGGGATGATTGGTTTGTAACTAGCCACAAACTATAGAGAGTTTGAACCAAACACTAAAAATGTAAACTTGCAAATTTTATAAAATTTATTCTTTTTCCTTGCAGCTCCGTATCAAGCTATGCTGGGTGATGCTTCAGACATAGGCTCAAAAACATTGCAGTGCTCGCTGGCTGCTGCACAAGGCAGTTGCAGAGGAATGCAGAGAACAACACACATACAAATTATAATTCCCAGAGAAGTCAAAACGATCGCGTCCAAATGCCTTTGAAACAATGCAAGGACAAAGGAGAGTGGAGAAAGTTTTGTTTCTTTAAAAATGCTTTACTAATTGGTTAAAACACTGCTTTTTTGTTTTGAGCAGGGCTTCCATAATGATTGTTACAGGGTCTGGACAGGGTGTGCAAAAATCTTTTTTGCATCTGTCTGGAGTGGTTTATATCTCTGCTTAGATGCCCCGCATCATCTAAACCGCAAACCCTGACACAGATTGCCCTTTTTTCTTTAGCCCATGCCTCTAGCACCAATAACCAGAACTTTTCAGCAGTTTGCAGACAAGAGCTAAACATCTGACAAGTAGTCCTCAACTTAAGACCAGTTGCTTAGTAACTGTTCAAAGCTATGACAGACCTCCCCAGAGATACTTAAAACCTAGTTTTGAAGTTCCAGTGGCCACCGCCACCACCTTGAGGTCATGTAACCGTATTGAGGTGCTTGGCAAGTGTCTTGCCCTTATGGCTGTTTGCAGCATCCTGAAGTCATGTGAACAGGTTTTACAAGGTTTTCGCCAAAACTGGGATTTACTTCCAGTTTTTGGCAAAAGTGGTCCAAGTGAGCAATTGGTTCATTAATAACACTTAATAGCAGCTGCAGAAAAGATCATAAAACTGGGCTGGTCATGCGGGTGACCCACTTTACAATCCTGTATGACCATAACGGGCAGGCTCCATTATGGTCGTGAGTTGAGGGCTACCTAAATAAGAGGACAACTGGTTAAATCTCTCAGAAACAAGTTAAAGGAAGCCCGGAATACAACCAAAGGAAAAACACTGTCAGTGAGAAGACGTAAAAAGCACGGCTATGGTTCTGCTGCATGGGACAAGGAAGTCCAATGCCTGGGAACAAATTCTGTCATCATCAGTCACCCAAATTCTGCTCGGAGCCAGGTTGGCCAGGGGCGGGATTGGGCTGGGCTGGCCAGGCTTAGTCCCACTCTCCGGCACAGACACTTGCTTCGGGACTTTGGACTGATCTTGTTCTCTGTCTGGTCTGCAACCACGGTCATTGTGGGGATAAAATGAAGGGAGATACCAGTATAAACTGCCTTGAGCTCCTGGAGGAAAGATGAGATAAAAATGGTACAGATGATGATGATGTCTTGAAAGAGGCTCAACATAGCCAACATTTATTGTAGGAAATTGTTCCCAAGACACAAGAAAGTTGAGAAATCCTGAAGCAAATTCTTCTGCAAAGCCTTCCCAGGTTTGAGAAGTGTATTATGCAAATAAAAGAATACAAATCAAAATGTCTCGAGTTCAAAAGTGGTCATGGCTCCTCTGCACTGATCAGACCATGCAAAGGAACTGAAAGCTGATCTTGGGGAAGGAATGAGAGACCACGTGAGAGGGGCTTGCAGGAGGAAGTCTGGGAGACGGCAGAAATTCATGACCCCTCTCTGAAGGATGGTCATGTAGAAGACAGGCCAAATGGTTCAAGTTGTTCCAGAAGCCAAGACAAAGCAATGGGCTTAAACCAGAAGGAATCAAATATCAGCTGATTCAGAAAAACATGCATAAATGGTAAGGGCTATTCAGTAATGAAAGGGCTGCCTTGGAAGCTGGTGGACTCATCTTCATTGGAGATGCCCGATGTGGTGGTAGATTTCTGCACTAGAAACAGTGAACTGGATAATTTCCAAATATTCCCTTTTTTACATTCTGCGTGTCCATGAAATAAGCCTCTGGATTGCTCTTCTAGCCTCAGCTTCACAAACTGGTAGCAATGACAGAGAGTTTATGGGGAAGATCTACTGTGGCGGACATCCGTGGAATCTTTCAGGAAAGTCAACCAGGCATCACTTGCAATGTTGTGAAAGAATCCTGTGACTTGTGGGATCACACACAAGCTCTGAAACCCTACCAAAGCGCCATGCTGGCTTTGATATTGCCTTATCCCAATATGTTCTGCATCATATATCCAGGCCCGACTACCGAAAGGCATCGTCTTTTACGACCTTTTGATATTTTGTTTGTTTTTACTTGTATCCCACCTTCACTATTTTTACGAACAACTCAAGGCGGTGAACACTTTCCTCCTATTTTCCCCACAACAACCACCCTGTGAGGTGAGTTGGACTGAGAAGAGATTTCTCCTCCAGGAAACAGACATGATTGTAATTTTCACAATAAACCTCAGAAGTGATGCTCTTGGTAAGTGTGATATCCTTTGCATTCCCTGTGCAAAAGAACAAATGACAGGGCAAAGGGCCAATCACCCTAGATCTACTTTTCTTTGTTTTGAAAGACACATTCTGGGAAGATTCAGACATGGTGATTCTCCACCAGCTTCCTGGAAGAGAACAGTTTCCAGCCTGCTTTAGCTGAATGCAAGCTCCAGAGTCCTCCAGCTATATCACCGAGGCTGTGTCCCTGAGCTGGCTTCAGGGAGGAAGAATGCAATGGGGTGGGGGCACTTTCCACAACATATTTCTGACAAATGGGCTTTCCAGATTACAGATACTTTTATTGGCCAAGCAATGGTTAGACACACAAGGCATGTGACTTGGTACACTGGCTCTCAGTATATTTGCAGTGTAAAAAAGTAGCATAAACAAATAACAAGTCAGGTATACAGCAATTGATACACAGCCACTAGAAAGGAATATTAGTCGCAGAGAATTAAACATAAGGATGTAGGCACATATAGGTTAATTTGGAATTCTTTGCCTTTGTGATCTATCATGTCACATATACACGGTTCAAGCATTTAGCTGTATGATGACTGGGGGGAAACATCTGTATCTGGTAGATTTGTATGTAATACCCTACAGCACCTAGCAGAGGGAAGAGGTTCAAACTTGGTATGTCCAGGGTGTGAGGGGTCTTTAGATCCTCCATTGAGGGCAGGCGAGCTGAAGTTATACTTTCTGCAGTCTTGACTGTTCACTGAAGTCTACACCTGTCCTGCATGTTGCTGCACCAAACCAGACAGTTACAGATGTGCAAAGGACAGACTCAGAGACTCCTCTATGGAACTGTATCAGCATCTCTTGTGGCAGGTTGAAAATCGAGTTTCCACGTGAGTAAGTCAGGATGTTCTCAGACTGAATAGATGTCCAACCTGGACTGCTAATCCTTCTGTCCAGCTCCCAAACTCACAGCTCAATTTTAATTTTTGAAGGACGGAATGGAAAACATATTAAATACACAGCACATATTATTGCATATTTTCCAGGGGAAGACAACCTTGAATTTAAGACATTCTCTCCATCAAAGAAAATTTAGGTAGATTATATGTTATCTATATTATACTACATTGTATATATTTATAATCACAGACAAAAACTTGCATAATGCACCATTTTCTTTCAGCTGAAATCAAACGTGGAAATTCCACATAGACACAGAGACATGTACACAGAGTTTGGAAATGTGCTCTCCAACTACACATTTGCATTTCAGTTTGCAGGATTTTTCTTATGGGAAGCAAATCTCTTATTTAAACAAGGAGAAAGTGGAACAGAAATAAACCCATCAGTAAATGAATTTATTGAAAACCCCAATAAAGAGGGTCCCCTAGATGACAAGGACAACTTTTTTGGTCCTTTATTTTGCTGTTCCACAAAAATAAAATGCTCTTGAGGCCAGAAAGAGACAATCAATTAGGATTAGTCCCAATCTGTGGCCAAGGTGGCCCCAAGTTTATTCAGCAAAAACTCATTCAGATTCATCAGCATCCCCTTCTTTCTGTGTCCAGAGTGCTCATGACTTTATCATGGAATCCATGAATGTTTCTTGAACTTTCTTCAAGTTCTCTCTTTGTTTTGATGATAGCAGGAAGAGGATTTTTGTTTTTTCAAGGCATGATTCATTGAAAACATCAGCTGGATTCCCATTCAAGAGATCTGTCAGCAAAGAAAATCTAACCCTCAAATCAGAAGCAGCATCTTTCAGTGTGATTTTCCCTTGCTTTGTTTCCTTCCAACAATTCCATATTGATTTTCATGCTTTTTTAAACCTGAATGCCCCGCACGTAAAATAACGCACAGAAACTAGGTAGAGTTAAACCAATCACGTATTCTCTGGTCTGTCGTACAAATCTGGAAATGAGACCATGAACTCCATAGCAAGAGTTGTGCTCTTGTGCAGAAGCAAACTTTCCTTCAGTCCTTTTCCAGGCCACAGACCTGAATTTTCTTCTACCCCCAGAGCCAGCCACTGCACAGATATATCTGCTTTATTTTCACTTATTAAAACTGATTATTAATCAATTAAAAGCTAATACTGCCATCTTTCTTGCCTAAGTTAATAAATTAAATTACTTATCTTAAATTGTTTTCTCCTTAAAGAGTACTACATATCCTGAATATCATGATTCAAGAACAGCTCTTCAACCGTGCTTCAAATTGCAAAATTACAATAAATATGTAATTATGCTAAAAGGTCACAGCTCAGCCCTTGATGGGGGAGTCCCAGCCATATATAGTTACTTACAATATGCTCAATATCATAAACAGATACGATTTATACATAGGAGGAGAATAAAACAATTCCACCTTTCATACAAGGCAAACATAATTCTTCTTGGAGCAACCCAGCTAAGATCAATCAACTCTGATTGATTCAAATACAGACTAAACTATAAGTACAGACTTGGACAAAGAAACAAACAAAAAAACAAACACATTTTCAATTTCAGGGAAATTAAGAAAAACAATATCACAAGTTTGGTCCAGTACAAAACCAAACCAGAGGAAGGTGATCCTGTTGCAAAAAAGGAACGCCCTTTGACTCTTGCCAAAAGTACAGAAAGGACCTCCTGTTGCCTTCCCCCAGGCTCTTTTTGCAACTTGCCAATCTAGACTGCTCCCTGGGAATTTCCTGGTGGTGCCCCATGCAAGTATGAAGTTTTTATATTTTAATTTTATTGTACATCACCCAGGGCCCATCTCCAAGGGAGATGGGCAGGTTAAAAATATGACAAACAAACCATGCCTAACCATACAGGCTTTCGAAAAATTATCCACACGCATGATGTATTGTGCTGTTTCTGATCACAAGGATGTCTGCTGATTTGCGTTATTAGCAGCTACAGATGTGTTTCCAAATAAAGACAGGTTTATCATAAGCTCTGAAAAGGGAGGAAGGCGCTTGTGGGTTAAAATTTTTGTATGAGCATGCTAGGTGGGCAGAACAGGTGATGTGTGGGGACAGTGGTCCATGATTTTTAATTTTTAATCAACAACCCAGCACTGCACTCATTCCCAAAGGGATTCAATCTCTTATGAGTATTAACAAGATAGTCACAAGGATACAAGGAAAAGTGTTTGTTTCTTTGCTGCATTGGGTGAGAACCAATACATATTGGGTTGACTCAATAAATCCCACTTAAGTCATGGCTTATCATAAAGTGTAAACCCAACCCCAACACAGGGGGTTATGTGACATCATGTAAACCCTTGTGTTCAGCATCAGGAGGGATGGAAACACAAGAGCACAATTTTCATTGCGTTTTTCCGTTACTCTAAGTAATTGTGTGCACCTATGATCCTGAATATAATTAATGTGTGGCAGTTCCTTCCACAAGTCATGTTAAACAAAATGTTGGATACAAGAGATCAGAGGGCAGATCAAAGCTAATGAAGCAACACAACAGAGATTCACCCCCCTCCCCCCTTCAGAGTGTTATCACTGGTAGTAACTTCTGATCCTGTTGAATTGGCCAGCAAGTCTCTTGTCATACCATGAATGTAAAACATCCAGGTTCAAGCCTGCCTGCAAAATAGGAAATTCTTAACTTGCTAAGTATTAAAGTTGTTAAGGTGAGAAAGAAACATCACAAGCACAAGAATGGAAACCAAAAGCAAGAAGGAATTTCAAGCAATGGAATACATCACAACAGCCAACATGTCAATGACTGGATTTGTCATAGATTATTTTTAATGTTTTTTTTAATGTCACACCTTAAATACAGAGCCTGTTGCATTCAGGTCTAAAACATCACACAAAATGTAGCTCAAGATCTACGCTCAACACAAAAGCAATAAATCCAGTCTTTTACAATCTGATTTTTTTATCTTTATTTGTTGTTATGAAGATAATTAGGAGTGGTAGCAGCATATTTATTCCCTTCTCATTTTTCTCACAGAGCAAACAGAATAGTTTACAAAAGAATAACAAGAAGAACAATATAAATAAAACCAGGCCAATCAACTCAACAGTGTGGAAAAACAAAAATCACAAAAACTAAGATTTAAAGTCCGTCCGTCCCCCCAAGAATGACCTGGCACAGTTTGGGAGCCCCAGATGTTGATGCTGAATGCAGGGACGAAGACAGGAACCAGAATTCTGGTGTTCAAGGGCCAGAGATAAATCTCCCACTGGTCCCCTACAACCATCATCACGCTGTGGCTCCAATTCTTCATCTTCTGAATGATTTCCCATGACCCGCGTGAGACGCCTATGAGACCCAAGTGAAATATGGTGACGCTTGTCTGGTTTCTCTGCTATTCGACTATCTCCTTCAAAATGGCTGCTGTGATTCTCTATGTTATTTTTTAAAAAAAATCTCTCCACAAAAATGTCCTGATTTATTGGTTAATTGTAAGCTCTCCACCATATAAAATATCTGCAAATAAATGCCTTTCAATATGATGGAATAAGTCTATCTGACAAAAAATGACATGAATATAAAACAAACCAAAGCATCATTACATCAGGCTGAATAAAATTAAAAAGCCAGGGGAAATTAAATGGTCTTTCAGGAGCGTGGGGAAAAACAGAGTTGCACAGCTGATGTAGATGATGTTGCACCATGAAGTCACTTTCTCCCATTGGTCTCGCCCTTGCCAGCAGGTCCTACACAGAGGTATTGCTGGGGGGCAAAAAAGTCAGATGGGTGGCCGCTGTCCCCCACTGTTGCCGCGTTTCAGGAATGATTGAGAATTCCTGTTGCAAAGAATTGGTGAGGGTATCAGAATGCCTTCAGCCAAATGGGATTTCTTTCCATCCCTTCTCCATGCCACCCAGCCCCAGGCACCATGAAGGAGATACTCAACAGTGGTGCAGGAAAAAAAACCAGGAGCAAAACCACAACAGGGAGTAAAGAGCAAGACTGAGTGGAAGTGTCCTCCTTAGGCTGGGAGATGGCTGGGGCAAAAAAAAAAATGGACTTGCAATTCCAAACATTTAAATTTAAAACATTTAACATCAACTTACTCCCATGCAAGTGGAGACACGCATCCCAATATAAACACGTTTGCCCCTGCGACCAAATGACCCACCCACATCTACATCTGACTGTGAACAGCGCGAACCGACAGCGACAGACTCGAGTGCGCAACGAAACAAGAGAAGGAGGGGCGAACAACGGAGTGCTCTGCAGGCTTCTGTTTTCAAGGCATTTCGTCCCAAAGATTCGGCCGGTCGAGGTTACCATGCTCTCCTTCTGGTCTCCTCTGAGAGGCCGAAAGGCAAGGCCGCGAGAAAGCTCAACTACCCTTCAAACCGCGGGACCGAGGAGTCCGCTTCCTCGCCGGCCTTTCCACGGGCAGGGCGAGGCGCGCCTCCAGCTCCTGCTTGCTACGTCCCGCGCGTGGCGAGGCTGAAGGGGGGATGCCCTGGGTGGGGCTCCCACTGCATGCAGCATTCCCCCCAGGGTGGGACCTCGCCGCGCAGGGCTTGCGCCGCACAGGAGCTGTGCTGCTCCAAGCCCCCCGAGACCGTTTTCCCTTGAGCGGGAGCGCAGCGAAGCGGGTGCGGTGCGCCAGCTGCACCTTTGGCTGCCTTTCTTCCCTCAAGCTTGGGAGAACGCTACTCCCCTGCCGGGATGTTGTCGGTCCTGCTCAACAACAGTCCAACAGATCTTGTTCAACAGTGGAGACATCTGGAAACAGCCACAGCGGGGAACAGATTGCGAAGATGTCAGAACGGGCAGAAAAAGCCAAACGGATCCGTTTAGTCAGGGACGAAACAACAAGTACTTTGGCAAAAGTTGGAAATCTTTTATGGACTTTTCAATGAACATGGAAAAGAATGAAATGATGATTTCTGGATCTTATGACTGAAAAAAAACTGAATAGATTTCTGTAAAACTGGAGGAGGGAGAGTGTGTTTGCAGCTGCCGGAACGCAGGCCAGATGTGGCTTCCCTATTCTTGTTCCTTGAATTTTCTTTTTTCTTTACTGTAGTGATTTCTGCGCTTTTTCTTTTTTTCTTCTTTATATGTGTTCATATTTGTCTTTTATCTTTATAAAACCTCTTAATAAAAATTATACTCACATACACAATTGCGCACATACACATATTCCTACACACACACTGCTGTTCGTAGTTTCAGGAGGTGGCCCCTTATATTATATGCATGGGGGTTGGGGATCCAGAAATGGGGGGCTATGTGACACAGCTAAAAAAGGGCAGATTTTATGTAGGATACACATTACAAGGGCAGGACGTCGACCACACGGTTTTAGCTGCTGCCCTGGGTGTTTTTTTAGTTCCTTCCCCGTGCATTCGTTGATTGCATGATAAATCCAAATTATTAAAAGGTGGATTTTTTTTCTATGTTCTTTCCTTAGGGCTATAATCTTGGAAATAGAAAACAGAGTCAACATACATCATGACTGAGCTTATGGTTAAGAGTGCAAAGGCTGAAGGAAAGAAATTCAGTTCACTTCAGATCAAACTACTTTACGATCGAGAATCAACAATCGAATGAAAATTCTTTTTTTCTTTCATTTTTTCCCCCTGCCCTTCCCCATTTCGTTTTCAGATAGGTATTTTAACAGAGTAATTGGAGAAAATGACTAGTATTTTTTTCTTCAGTACTGAGATGCTTTTTAAGGCATGATTTTCTTTTATTATGTATCTGCAGCATAGTAAATTTTGCCTGTGCTTTGGACCCTCTGATCGAAGATCCACTTCTGCTCTTGGAAAATGCTGCCATCTAAAGGGATCTTGATTACTTTTAAGGATATTTTTGTTCTGCTTGAGAGATCATTAGAAGCAAATTTCCCACATTTATTTTTATATTTATTTGTATTTTTGTTTGTTTATCCAATTCCTACACAGCCCATCTCACCTAAGTGATTCTGGGTAGTTCGCAAATAACATTTGTACCGGTCTTGCTTATATTAAAGTTTCAGTATTTAAGATTGTGCCTAATTACTTGTGATTAAATTCCACAAAACTCTGTAAATCTTATATTTCAAATCTGGTAACTTAGTACATATCTGAACCCATCAAAAATATTTGAGGGAAAAACTGTGAACCTTGGGTTGTATAGACTTGCTGATCATACTCAAAGGAGAATGTTAAGTTTTATGTTCCTTAATTTAAATATTGGAAATTTATTGCTCTAATTAAGGGAAATTTCAGAAACTCAGCTACCAGTTCTTAGATGGGTCAAAGGAATCCCAGGGCTAGAAAATTGAATATAACTTCCTAAACAAGCGAAAGCACTTCATTTACACTCCCAAGAAGGTGCATTTTGCATTTTGCAATGTATTAGAATTTCAACAGGGGACCATCGCGAGTGGTGGTGATACGTGAACATTACATGAAGAAAGCAAAATTCCAGAGATACCTTTGGAATTCACATTTGAAGGGCAACTGGTATAACACCAAAAGATAAAGAATTACCTTTCTGAAGTTGCTTTTGCTTACCTTTGTCAAACTATCCACCCTCCAAATATAGCTAGATGCAGTGCAGCAATGCCATGCTGACCGGAGGATTCAGGAGCTGCCCCGCCTATTTGGAGGGCAACGTTGCTTTGATTTCATTTGAATTATATGAAGGCTTTTACCTCATTTTCATCCTGAATAGCTAAAAGGGTTCAAACCACTTTTCTAACATTGAATTTGTCTGTGGAAAGCACGCAAGTGCCGCTGAGATAAATGCATTTCACCTGGCTTTACTCGCTGTTAAAGGGGTGGGTGGATATCATCATACAAGTGTGGGGGAATGTCAGGCACAGGGAAATCCCCCCCATTCTCAAGGGAAGACCCAAGCGAGCATCCTTCCTGCATTGGTAGCCCAAATGCTTTGATTCCTTACTGTAAGGTAGGCCCAAGGGCAACGAAGAGCAAGTCAGCCAGAGTTCAGTTGTTTATCTGCTTAGAGATAATTCTGCCAGGCTAAACCCTCCCTACCCTCACCCTAACGGGCACACCCTGGCAGATTCTAGGGAGCGGCTACCCTTGCTCTCTTCTTCACCCTCCGTTCCAGCTCGGGGCTGAGCTGCCTCTTCTCTTGCCTCCCTCCTTGGAATGGGCTCCCTCCTTCTTGGGAAACTGCTGCTTCCCTGAGCCCGCTACACCAGCTCTCCCTCCGTGGGCACCAGCTCTCACCTACAAACGCCATAACTTATGCTTCAGTGGCCAACATAATCAAGAGCCAACGGGCAAACTCAATGATTCTGCGTAAGGGGCAGGTTTTGATCTACAGTTCTTTAAAAAATATCCTGAAGAGCATGCTCAAGTTGAGCTCCACTACTGGTGATCCATCCATGATTATTACTACTTTTTTTTTTGGCAGGGTTTCAGAAGTTCTTTGCTCTTTCCTTCCTCTGGAAGATTCTTCAGTCTTCCAGGTTAGTAACAATCCCAGATCTTCCTACTGCTCTCCTCTCCAAATATTAACCCTAACCATCCATGGGATAGCTTGGGAAACTTGTCCAAGTTCTGTCAACTGCTGAAGCTTCAATCACCTACCAGTTCCTGAAGTAGGTGAAGATCACCAAGTCTCCTCCAGCTCAGAGTGTGAGGGTCAAAGGACTCAACCCTCAAGATTGCCCTTGTGTATTGGTGGACATAGCTGAGCAGCAATTGTTGATTTCTTTTAAGGTTTTTAAGAAGAAACCTCATGCCTCTGGTGCCTATTTTCATATCTGCATTTTTCCTAGTGCATTTCAAAACCATCTGAGTTAATTCTGAACAAGGCTGTTCAGACAGAGATCCTAGCACTGAATAAAAGAGAAGTCTCTCTTGATTGCTGTAAATTTTGTGGATACATCTGTGTAGTTTCCTGACAACAACCATGCCTTTTCCTGAGATGCTTTCCCATTCCCAGTCTTGCCTGCAGCTCTGGATTTCCTTCCCCTGTCCAAACAGGAGCTTAACACAATTAGCTAAGGTCAGCCTCGTTCCGATGCTTTGTAAGATCACAGTTGGGCTGCTTTCAATTGGAATGGAGAGTTGGAATCTCACCCAAGTCCTTGTCAAATATTTTGTCCCTTCCTTAGACATCAGGGGTATGGACAGAAAAGTTACATGAAATGATCATCATGAGAGAAGCCAAAACTTTGAAACTTTCAATCAAACATCCACATCTGGCAACTGTTCAGCTCAATGGGCTAAAACTAGCAAACTTGGATAAACTTTTCCAACCTCTGATTTAACCCACTTTTTAAAAAGCTTTGATTACCATCTCTCTTCCTCTATTTTTCAGGCATCCTACAGCAGAAATGGAAAGAATTATCATGTGCAAAAGCAGCCCTTGCTTCCTCTATGAAAAGGGAGAAATGTAAGGATGAAGTTGGGGGTTTAATTTACACTGGCTAGGTCCTGGTAAGAAAGATGACTCTCCAACTTCCAGTAAGCACAGACATGTCTCAATCACTTGGAGAAAGAAAGCAAAAAAAAAAAAAAATGAACAGAGAAAAACTCCAAATCATTCATCTGCAACAACTATATTTTGATTTCTACCGTATGCTTGACTTCCAAACTAAATATAAACTGAAAAATGCTGAAAAATGTAAACAGTTCCTCTAATTCTAAGCACATTTACTCTGGAAACTCATCTTATGTAACTCCAGAGCTCTTATTCTCAGATGCTATTGAGGATCAGTTCCCACATCCTCAGTCTCTGCCCCCCAAGTAAAATTTACCATGTTGCCAGAGACCTCCTGGTTGAAGGCCTTTTCCTATTTAGACTAACAGAAGCCTGACATTTGTCAGCCAGCTCGCTGCTAAAAGTAGTACGTTTTATACCGGTGAACTTCTTACTCTTGAAGAAAACATCATTACTTCACACTCTTAAAGAAAACATCTTTACTGCTAGATAGGAAACCAGACCCCTGAAAATGGGTTTCAGGGAGCCTTTTTTTCCCACAAGATTGCTGTGATTTTGTTTTCACTGATTGGTAAAACTTGACCCTTCCTAATTATCTGGTACTTCTGTGATTTCCAAGAAGAGATGTGTCATGTATTCTATACTTCCCTTGGCAGGGACAGCCATTAACCAACCAGAGCTGAAGTACGCAGGATCATCTCTGCTTGGTACTCCAGGGAATGCCAGGGCTGTACACAAACTCAGAGAGCTGGAAAACTCTCTTTTTTGCAGAAAGGGAAAAGGACAGAGTTTCCAAAATTCTGCCAAGAAACCTGCACACGTGTGCCCATTAAGTCACCCAAAAAGTTGAAGAAGCACCTTGGAAGAAGACAGTTGCAACTGTCTACACAACTGTTACCAACAACACTTGGCAGATGTGCCTTTGAAGTGAAGGAGAATCAAGTGTTTATTTTGTGATCAATGCCACAACCCTTTAAAGCACAGAAGTCTGATTGCTCCCTTCTTTTGTTTAGAGGAAGGAAGAGATCAAACAGAGAAAATGAAAGTCCACTGAAGACCATCTTCTATGTTAGTGGCAGATATAACTAGGGACATTTGTAGGAGAAGGAGGGTTCAACAAAGCCAGGATGATAGCAGTGACCATGTGATTAAAGCTCTGCCTCTCTTTTTGCATGCATCTCAATAAACAACCAGCAACTTCTAATTCCATATTTTATCTTTTCAGTTACTGAACAACACTAGCTTGATAATTGTTTGTCAACTTTTCGCAATCAACTAATCGTCCAAAAACTGTTACATGTCTGTGAAGACTCTCACTCGTCCAGGGTAATTGCATTGCAACAAAAGTTTAAAAAGCAGGCATCTGGATTGG
>JANHZU010009765.1:18206-34653 GCA_032468055.1 Acrochordus granulatus | reverse complement strand
CATCATGCCTCCCCTATGAAATCTAATGGGATAGGCTGATGTAACCAAGGAGAGGCAGTCCTCAGATAGCCTGGTCCCATGCCATGAAAGGCTTTAAAGGTTAAAGCCAGCATTTTGAATTGGGCCCATAAGCAAATTGGCAACTAATTCAGCTCATGGATCAGAGTTATAATATGCACTGTTCTAAGAGCGCAGATAACTGCCCACGCCACTTCATTCTGTACCAGCTGAAGCTTCCAGATACTCTTCAAGGGCAGTCACATGTAGGATGCATTGCAATAGTCCAGGGAGAAATGAAAGCATTTTAATCATCCATGTGAAATATTACTGCCCAGAACAACATTTGTACAAATCAAGATGATCTATCAGGACAAGTATTTCTGATGTTTTGGAAGTGGGTTACATTTAAAATTAAAATCACTAAGCAAACGTGACAGAGGGAGAGACTGTGAAGGTTTATATGATCTCATTCAAATAATGTTCTCTGGTATGGTTGTTCCAGCATTATTCTCACAGTAGTTTATGTTGTCAGGTGCATAAAATGTCATAAGGATGTACATTGGTCAAGAATATTTTTTTACTGCTTTATTCGCAAACAGTTGTTAAGCAAGGTAGCCACTAAAAACATGCAGCTATAATAACTAGAGGAAACCAGATCTGGACACATTTATCTTTATCTGTAGGTGTTCCAAAGCTCATTGTTTTTTTGATGATGATGATGATGCAAAGTAATTTGCCATCTTTATAAATATGTTCCAGTGAACTGCATATTTTAATTTTTTAAGCAACTAATAATAGGAATTGAGAACCAAATTTTCAGACAGCACCAGTTCAGAAGTGAACAGTAGATGTTCAACCTTTTTTCTATAGGTTTTGAAAATGAAATATAGCTGAGTATGTGTTTGCCTAAAAAGAAATACCATTGAATTGAGGTAGGGAAGCTTCCTGATAAAACTGCATTATATGACATCTTCAAGTTGCTCAGATTGCCATATTTTAACAATTAATATGTTTCATCCTAGGAGGTTCCAGCACTCCCAATTACCACTACATTTTGGGAGAGAAATTTGCCATCTGTTCCAGGACTGCTGTTATTTCTTGGATGGTCCACTTTCATTACCTCATTGGCTACAACTGGATTCTTGGCCTATAAAAAAGGACTTCTTTCCCGATAATGTATCTGAGCTAGAATTTTCCATTTATTACCTTAATGCAATGAATGTTGTTTCTGATAAAGCAGTCTTTCATGCCCTTTGGAACATCTGGATTAATACATCCACCCAATATAATTCATTTTCCTTTACAAGACAAAGGGAGCCAGGAAAGGTTATGTTTTCTTTCCTCAGTGGCTTCCTGCTTAAAAGTTGGTGACGTCTCATTGTACTTTTCTGTGTAATATATCTTGTAATGAGAACAAACCAGGCTGTTCATAATCAGTGTTGAAAAGTTACTCCAACCTCCCCCCTTCCCACCACAATCTATTCTCTCTGTTTGTATTGAACTACAGTTTCATTAGCTGCACTCTGTATGCTGGTGGAGTTTAAGGGAGAAATATAACCAATACATCGTTGGGGATGTTGGTGCAAGATGGGTAGGTACTCTGAGGCTTGTTAAACTAGGTTTATATCCTGTCAAGGGCCTACTAAATTTAATTCACTGCTATTTAAAATAATAAATGCTGCAAATAGGGACTTTGCTTGCTTCATGCTAGGGTTACCTTCCCTCAAAACTTTATATAAAACAATACATAAACAATGTAAAAAAGGGAGCTATCGGGTATGGTATTAAATTCTGAAATCCAAATACATGGACAAATATTCTCAAAAATTTTTATAATCTTTTTCATTAACAATGGGTTACTCGAACATGTTTTCTTCCTTGTCTTGTGTTCTATGTACAGTGAAAGCATTTTCTCCATCTTTTGTATGGATTATTGATGCACATGGTTATTACAGCACATAAAGAGATCAAATGCATCATGGCACTATAAATGTTATTAGGATTCTTTGTTATGGTACACCCGATAGATTAACCCAGGTTAAAAGCTTGTCCTAGAGTTTAGGATCCTTCACCAACTTTGGCAGATTATAATACATCCCACTTTTTTTTCCAGAATTCTTTCCCCTTTCATTCTGTGGACAAGTTGTTGATGGTCATTTCACCCATAGTAGCTATTACAAATATAGAAGTTAAGTGGGAGAGAGATGCACAAACAAACAATGCCTAAATGCATGAGTGAGGGCAGAAAAAGGTTTTGGCAAGAAAATATCCAAAAAGCTTTGGCAAGGAGATAACTCGGCATACTTGCAGACCTTTGGCATAAAATGACTATACTGGCACAAATTGCATAAGAGTGACCTCCTGGATGAAAACAATGCTTGCATGTATTTGCAGTGAGAAACAAGAAATGAGACCAAAAATGAAGCTGAATAAAAAGAATTAAGGAATAGCCCCTGTACGTAAATCAAATTATTCTTTATTATGGTCATAGCCCAGCATAAATCCTCTACATACAATTGGAAAAAGACTCTAGTTGAATCTAATCTACTGCCTGAAATTGGAAATCCAAGGCTATGTTATCCCTGGAAGATGATTGTTCATTTCCATCTGCAGACTTCCATTCAGAGAGAACTGCATTCCAATCTTTCCAAATTGTTCTTACAGGAATTTATTTTAATATTTAGTTGAAAGCTCCCTCTGATAACTCCAACCTATGCTATCTAGTTTTTTTCATCAGAGACATAAATATAAATGGCAGTAATAAAACACTATATGGAATTAAATATAAAAAGGAAAAAAATAAAGCAACCATAAAACAAGAGATAAATGCAGAGAAGGAAAAAGAATAGGCAAAAAAATGGTAAAATATACATTTTGGACATTTGCTATGTAGCAGCTGAAGTCTAAACCATTAAATATAAAAGAAATCAATTTGTATGATCCTCCTTTTCATTGAATAAAATGCTGAACCCAATGGATTGCCATTGTTCTAGCAGCTGGCTTATCCAAACAGAGAAGAAGCTTGTGTTTAATGGGAGCCCTATAAGAGTGCAATCCGTAGTATTTTAGGAAGTCAATGGACCAAACTGTTTGAGAAATCTTGCTTTAGTCACTTCCAAATCTACGTGATGCTGGGGCACCTGTTTGCAAATAGGTGTCTGCTTAGTCCATATGGCGATAAAAGGACCTATGTATGTATGTTCTAAACCAATTGACCTTTGTAATTCTTTTTAATTTAGTGAAATGTGCCTTTGAATAATCATTCTATTGCCATTAAAGCATCCATTTAAAACACCCCAGGAGATTTGAGTGTTGGTGTTTTTATTGCAAGACAGTATATTTGCAACAAATTATCCTTTATATATGCATAGCATTTTTTAGGCACTATTTCTGAACTTTCAAAAGGTAGCAGGAGAAGCTCTTAAGGGCTTATCCTGGAGTAGGATGCTGACTCAGATAGAAGGAAGTTCTCTAATTACAGTCACAGTGTGCACAGCTTTGTTACATTTGTCCTCTGGACTAGGAATCAAAGATGCATAGAAAGTAGTCCATCTACAATTATTATGAAAGTTCAAGTTCTTCCTGTGCCTAGTTTGTTAGATTTTTTCTCTCTCCCATGTCTTAAGTCTCTATTATTTGACACACAGATTTTTACCATGCTGGAATCACATTCCAATGTGTTTGGATATTGTAGAACTTGAAAAGCATCAGAAAAAAAATAGAAGACCCAAGTACTCCAGCATGTTTTTATAATGACAAATTACAACCATGGGGCATTGTCAAGAGAAGGAACAATAACTGCAGTTATGTAAGCACTTACCTGGATCCAGGGCTATCTGAGTTCAACAGATTTAGGAATGTAAGAAAAATCAAGCTGGAATATTAATCTAGCAATTCCCACATAGCAATGAGATGAGAGCCAGGGACATTAGCATAATTGTTCCTGCTTTTAGTTTCCCACCAAGTGGTATTCAGAGATAAGCTTGTTCTGACATTGCAGTTAATGTATAGCCATCTGAACTAATAATCATCACTAGTTATGTCCTTCATGAATGTCTCTGAGCCCTTTTTAAAGCCATCTTAAGCTAGTTGTGCAAAGCTCTACATTAAGTTGTCGCAAATTCTAGAACAAAGCTATGAACTGAGTTAAAAATATTTCCCTTTAGGTGTCCTGAATGTGAAATTGTGTTTTTTGCATTGAATGCACAGTTTATTTTTCATATTATAACAGAATTATTTGATTCTTTTCATCTCCTGAATAATTCATGTATTTCTGGAAAATGTGCCCATTACTTTTTCCTAAATTAAAAAGTTCCAAAGTATACTTGGCTAAGGTTGTGCTATAAGAGAAACACAGGAGAACTTTATTAAATTGTTTACATTGTATAAGCAAAAGGATGGGAGTCAGTTTTCTTCTTATATTAATATTTCATATTGGAAAAATTCAGAGGACACTATAAAACCAATATGATCAGAATTTGAACAGGTCAAGGTACTACTTACACCATTTATTAAGAGATTAATTGAGCTGTCCAAGTCCAACCCAATCACTGAAGTTTCCTGGGTGATTCTGAACCAATCACTATTTTTCAGCATTTCCACACAGCAGATTTCCCCCCTCTTACTTTCTGTTGCATTTCCAGGGCAGCCAGCATCTATTCTGGTGGCTGTTCCCTGGGGAAACCTAATTCTTATCCTGGGGATCTGTGAGAGAAAGTGGGAGCAATGAAAGTCAATTGCTTGACTGCTGGGGGACAATAAAATTGGCCTTCCAGCCAGTGCCCCCAATTCTCATTTCCTCAGTAATTTTTCTTGGCAATGTGAAAAAAGTACCAGTGGTTGAGAAGGAGGAGTGGCAAATTCCTCATTATCTATCCCTCTCCCCGCTTATTTGTGAAGACTGGGCTGGGGAAGAAGCCAAGAAAGTGAGACAGAAGTATCTTTTGCTGGGACACCATCCTCTCTGCAACTCTGGGGAAAACACTGCAAAACTGTCTTACCATTTGTTTGGGGATCTGGGGAGCAAATCTGGTGACCAAAGTTAATTGGCTCAGCTTCAGAAGCCTCTGACATCATAGAGATAGTAGGGGTTGGTGCCATGTGTGAAAAGCGCCTTAACTCAACTGAAAAATTGAAAAAGAAAACTGAATAAAAAAATAAGTTGAGCAAGCAAATTCACATGTCAGTAAAAGAAGCATTGTGTTAGTATGAGGCATGATTATGTTTTAATTATTTATTATGAAACCCAACAGTATGACAAATGGCGTATGAATATTAAAGAAGCCTTTTTCCATACTCCATATTCATATAGAGTTTTTGTTATCTGAATACAGTCCAGCTTTTTATATACTGTAGCAAGCCATGAATAGGATGCCTACCTACTCCCTTCCTATTTATCCTTCCTGGAACCTGTAGAGCAGTTTTCATGGGTTCCCAACCAGATATGGTCTATGTGAAAGAGAAATAGCAGCCAGGTGTGATAATCCTGCTCTCCATCATCCTGCAAAAACAGAAAACTTCAGGTGCCAAAGTTGGAGCAACATGAGCCAGTTTGGTCCAGTGGTTAAGCTACCAGGCTAGAAGCTGGGAGATTGTGAATTCTAGTCCTACCGTAGGCATGAAGCTGTCTGGATGACTTTGGGTCAGTCAGTCTCTCTCAACCTAACTCACCTCACAGGATGGTTGCTGTGGAAAATTTAGGAGGAGGAAGGAATACGGCAAGTTTGCTGTCTTGACTTGTTTTTAAAACTAATAAAGGCAGGATAAACAAACAGGGATCCTAGTCTGCTTGTCTTTCCTTTCAGTTAAGACCCTTTCATTTGATTCAGAATACTTGAAAGAGGCTTCAAAAAACCTTTTATTATATCAGAAATCAAGTCTGAACAGGAATTTTAGATACTTTGATGCATTTTGGTTTTTGTTTAATAAAGAGCCTTCTTTTTCTTTCAGCAAAGCCCAAAACATAGGTTGCAATGGAATAAAAGACATTTGGAAGGATGCAAGTGAAAATTGTCCACTGGTCATTCATGGCAAAACTCCATTGGAGAGGGCTGAAAGTCGATTTCTAGTCTCTCAAGAATACACATTTCCCCTTTCCTCCTTCCTATTTCTAATAACCAGATTTTCCCAGCTGAAGATCTTATGTTTATGGTCATTTCATAAATGCATGTCCATAATTATTTTAGTGAAGGGAAGTTTGGAGGGCATGGAGGGGACAAATTGTACCAGGAAGAAGTGGATAATTGTTTGAGCTAACCCACATTCATCCACGCAAACATAGCCATACACCTTATTTTTCTGTTCATGTGACTTGTCTGGTTTTAGTTTAACACGAAGTGTGTGATCCCCTCTACTGTGTTTTAAACTATACTTTGTGACTTAGCATAATATATTTTTTATTCTATTCTAATTTATTAAATAAACCATGATAAAAGCAACTATTTCCATAGGGAAATATTTCTTCACAAATATGAAGAAAGATATTTGCAGTAGGAAATCTATTGGTAGAACTCCCTTCATGAATTACACCCCCATCCAGACAACGTTCCAGTTTCAAATGTCTATACAAGTATTTTTATCTTGCCTTGGCAAGACACCAGTGATGACAAAACCTCTTATATCATTTGCCTCAGCCACATAAATGTACAAAGAAAAGAAAGTGAGATAGTGTTTATTCTTTTGAATGCAACTTTAAAAAAGTTCACACTGCCACAGAAAAATATACTGAACACATATTTAATTGGAAAGTGAATAAAGGATTCAATGAACAAACTCACCACAGAGGCACTTTTAGAAGAATAGCACAATTATATAAGGCACAATCACTTACAGAATCCATATTTTGCAATTGGACTGTCACTTTAGTTTTACAAAAGGTAGACACAACAATGATCAGAGCAGAAAATGGCTCAACAATACTTTAGGTCATTAGGTATTTTGTTAAAAACTTGTTTTTTAAAAAATCCAAACTACCTTGAAATTTTTTTAAAATTTCTTCTGGAATAAGTAGCATATCACAGAAGAAAGTTTTAGGGAAGAGATGCTGGAAGGAACACTATATTTAATCAGTTATAAAATTTACTTAATGGAAAATTGTAAACTACTTTTAATTACACTGCTTAGAATTGCAAAGGCAACTGCCTTGTCTCCTGTGATTAGTTATTGCAGCACAGTTTGTTTAAGTACAGGAACATTTCTCTTTCTTAGAATCAAATATTAACTTTTATCACTTTAAAGAATGGATCTTCAGTTTTAGAAGCCTGCCTCTTAATATATTATGGATACAAAAGAAAGGTTTTCCAAGTTTTTATCTTATACTGTGAGCTGTGAGCACATTCTTTGAAGAGAGAAGAATTTCTTTGGATAAGGAGACTTGCAGAAAATAAATGTGCTGGTCTCTTGGTGCCTATGTTGACCCCTTTTTATCCAAACTGGAGTACTACCATGTAGCAGAAGTCCTGTATATGTGATCTATCAGAGTGCATGCATGTATGTGTGAAACACTTGATATGACTCCCTCAAGGACTGCTGGCTTTATACGCTGCATAGGAGTTTTGTCTGCTGTCCATTCTAGGATTGGACACATACTTGGACACACACATACTGGCCCAACAATGCCTATCAAAACTATGGTTCTATAGTCAAATAGAGATGAACACCCTGATCAAAAATATACATATATAGTCCCATTTGTTTTAAAATAAATTACAACAGCATACATTGCACCTTTACTGAATCAATAAAGATTTTAAAAGCATAACACAGTTACAATAACATTTGGCAAAGAATAGTCACTTATTAAAATATTATTTAAATTATGCCTTATGTTATTTGCCCCTTATAGGTTATTCAGAAGAAGTCACTGTTCTTAGTTTGAAAAGATAGCTCTATCCTGCCTGTTCTGAAGACTGCTTCACTGAATGGGCCTTCTTTGGCAATTCATATGATTTTTGCCTAACATGTATACAGTATAATCTAACACTTTTTCAATAAACAAGATTTATAGGTAACACTAAATACCTTGTTCAAAAATGCTTTGACATAAGTGAATAAAATAGCTAAGAATCCATGACTGGACTCTAAACTATTTACAGGAGGGCTGTGCTTCAACTCAAAGTGAATCTGAAACTTGTGGAAAGGAGAAATGTGGGGTAACATTTAACTCACTCCAAGTAGGACAGATGTTTCTAACCTATCTACTCCTTGTTTCCAAAACATCCATGAAGCTTTACTGCAATATATATTTTAGAAGTTCCATCATATTGCATACAGCAGAATGTCATCATGGCAACCATATCAAAAATTGGAACAAGAATTAAAACCTTTTGATATTTCAGTCTAGGTAAGCAGGGGGGAATATCAGATTCTGAATACTGCTGTATTCTGAAACTTAAGACTGATGCTTAAGCCATCCAGCTGTAGCCTTCTGGATGAATGGCAGGATCAAGAGAAAGGGCAGCAGAATATTTATACTCACTTTTGCTTAAAATTGCACCTTATTGCTGCCCAGATTTTGTTCCCAGATTGTGAAATCACTGTCTCTGCTAAATAAACTGTAACCAATTTACGTTTGGTGACATTATCCTTATTCCCATTCTACCCTGTTCCCCCTTCAGTTTGATTCCAAGCTATACTTCTCCTTCCCTTCCTCTCCTTTTACCTCCTCCTTCCCTTTCACAGCACACACAGTATATTGTAATCTTTTTTTTTATTCGGGGCTATAATTGTCCAATAACACTTGTTGTTTTTCAACCTTTCTCTATTGTCCCACCATTATATATTAGTTCCTGCTTTTAAAATCTTATAAAATAATTTTAAATAATATATTTGTGTGGGTGTATATGTGTCTTTATTAAGTTAGTTCAAAAATAGAAGATAAGAAACTAACACGAGAGTCTGTTTTTCCTAATCCTAACCCTGAATGGGAACTAAGTGCCTCTTTAGTATAATCCAAGGAAGCCTGAGTTATTTCTAGAATTGAAGAACTGGCTGGAAAGCAGGTTAGATGGTTTCTCCTCATCCCAAGTAAAGCCCTGCACTTCTTCCAACAGCACTGAAAGGCAGATTGCCTGTCAGCAGAGAAAGTGATAGAAAAGCTATCTTCAGATCTTGGCCAGCTTCTGATTTTGTTTCTTGTTTTCAAATAAGGAAATGCCAAACAGTTAATGAACTTTGATGTCTACATTCCAGATTTTGTCTAATTTACCCTGCAAATTCAGTTCAGTCCAAAGTGAGAAATCAATGAATGGCAGAAATACAAAAGCATTCTAAATTTTGATAGAATCAAAATGTATTCTAGCCATTTATTGATCTTTCACATTGGACTGAAGTGAATTTGTGTTCACTTTACAAATTGTGAATACACTGAGGTATTGAGACTTGCTTCTAAGAAATGTTGTAAAAACGTGGAACTAGAAAGACCAAAAATTCATTCATTTCAGCCTTTTGCCTAGTGGAAGAATTTTCCATCAAAACTCATTGATCCAACTTATGCAATCCAAACTGTACATCTGAAACTAAGAATTAAAAATTTTCTATTTTTGCTGAGCAGTGAGGAGCAGTTTCATTTTCTCTGTAAATATCAACTTTTATCCACCTCATGAAACGAGGAATCAAAGAAGGTGACGAATGAAGAATTAAATATATGATTTCTATTTGTCATTATTTTAATGTTTGTAACAAAATGCAAAAGGAATTGTTATGAGTGAATTTGTATAACTACAACCTCAGAGCTTAGCCACAAATGAAACAGACTCCCTAAACACAATCCTATTTAATCACGTGTATTATATCTGGGATCTATTTTTTCTTCAGTTCAACTCTTGCCAAGAGTTTAAAGGCTTCGTTCTTACTCACAAGCATATCTATTATAGGCAAGTGCTTAGTAAGTCAAGCGCAGATTTCCCCACCAGCCCTACTGATGTCTTGATGTTACAAATTTCAGAATTCCCTAACAGCACGACTTTTCTTGTGGCATTATAGTGGAAATCAACCCAACTTGTCATACTTTTCAAGTAGTTTGTTTAAAACTTAAATCTCAGCAGCTGTACAATAATTCCTCAGTAACTGAATGCTCTTTGTTAATACCGAGGTTGACATTTTAAGAAATCCTGATCTGAATACCAAACATACGGGTTTTTTGTTATCTAATTTCACTAATATATTTAGTGACATCAGCAGCTGTACATTTTATTACTGCTAACTCATATCATTGGCTGATGGTAGACAGTGCTGTAATATAATAATGCTGTGATGTCATCACTAAAGCTATAATGTTACCCTTTTTGTTGCTTGTGGTGGATATTAAGGACAGGGAAGAAAGGCACGAAGCAGTGTCAGATCTTTGATAAAGTTTACTTTGATCCTTTCCTTTACATCTTTCTTTTGCATCTTTGATTCTTTCTTTTGCATCTTTATTTAAAATGATTTCAGGTAACAGATCTGGAAGAATCCTGTGTCTGAGACTTTGCAGAGCCTCTGTTAATTGGAACATACCATAGCCCAATCTTCTCCAGCCTGGCACCCTACTAATAATTTTTGGAATTCTCAGATTGTAGACATGTTCCAAAGTTACTGTTACTGTTCACACCATTAAAGGAGATAAGGCTATAAAAAGCCAGAGTGTTATTTTTATTACCTAGTTACATGCAATACTTGTTCTTCTTCCAGACTCAGAAGTAAACATCTATAACTGGCATATTAAAAAAGTCTCACTGAAATTAAAATGCTTCTCCCTTACTCTCACTCCCCAGTGAAAACTGAAAATGTTGGATTTTTAATCTGATCTGCACTAGTTTCTTCTATGAGAAAGACAAAAAAAAGTTACAATATGCTACTTATTCAATGACTACTAATTTTTAGTGTGACCCTGACAAAATCCAGTTTTATTAAATGTATTTGTATTCAGTATGTCAAAATGTAGCATCTGAGTGTCAGAATACCTAATTTTAAAATACTAAACAGTGCAATTCTAAGTGTGTTCATTCAGAACTAGATCCATTTCAATGAAATTTGCTTCCTGTGAAGTCTGTAGCTCTAATGGTCATGTGAGAAGGACAATCCAAGAAGAATCAAGTAAGAAGAGGACGAATATACCCTAAAGGTTTGTTATACCTGAAAAAAGTTTCATTGATAAAAATCTACTACTAGCAATAGGCTTGCCAAAAACAGTTTTTTCTAGAAATAAGATCAGCTTGGGGATAACTGAATCCAAAGCTTCTGTCTTTCTCAATGGAATCCCAGGATCAGGCCATGATTAGCAAACAGCTACTGGAATAAGCAAAAAAAAGTAAGTTACTTCCTGCCATCATCTTGTCATTAGTTCATATGGTAAAAAATCAATGAGGAACTATCATATCACTTTCCACTCCACATAAGATTGCTTTGTTATCTCTTTAATAACCAACTTTTAAGCAGTTTTATCACAGCTTCCATCTATAAAGTCTGATACTAAATTTTTTTAAAAATTAAAACGGTATGACAGTGCTGAAATAGTTTGCGGTTTTTGCTGATGGCAAAGTGTCAGATACCAAGCTAAACTCTGTAAATCTTTTACAGACCAAACTCATAAGCTTCAGAACTGGGAGGGAGAGAAATCCGCTTGTTCTCTCCTTTAAAAAGCTGCTCCTGGTCCTTGAAAGAACATAGGAAGAGTCTTCAATGAGGTCTATTGAAGAAGGAAGACGCACTAATGGGAAAAAGAACTCTATCTACCTGAAACTGGAACCTGGGGCGACTCCTAGTCTTGTGCTTTTCTTTGTAATCACAAGAGGTTCATAGAATTATGAAATAGTAAGAATAATTAACAGATGCAGAAGCAACAGCAACAGTTCTGGCATTATATTTCAGTAAAAAAATATTGTGCAGGACACTCTTTGGAAATCATGGAACTGTTAGGAAAAAGTAATCCTAGATTAGGAATGTGCAATATCTGGATTATCTGAGTCAGAGACAAAGATCACTGGACTGCAATTTATTCTGACTTTTAACACTTGAAGAAGCAACCCTAACCCTAAAAAAGACTGAAAAGATCCTGCAAACAGCATAAACACAGTACAAATAAACAGCTTAAATTTTGTCACAAAGAACTGACTTTCAGAAGGAAAAATCCAACATGCTTAATTCCTACAGTATTAATTTCTGTGGTTAACTAAAGGGTTATTTAGGAGATTACTTAGAACAGCGAAACATATTCCCATTTTCTTGCCCAGAATGAATTGTGGGCTTAGAGACCTTTTCTCCAGTGCATGCTTCCACTGACCATTTGAATACTATCAAACGAGGAGCCGAAACATGATATTAAGAAATCTTTTCAGTCTATCAAATGATGTTAATGTCAGGTGGGAAATGAATGGGATCTGATTCAAAAACAATTTAGAAGCATAAGAAAGGCAAAACCTTTTTTCTAATGCTATGTCTAAATATTATTCAAAATCACACCTCTTTATTGACTGTCACTCTGTCTCTAAGGAAGACTGAGCGTGATGGATTTATGAAGGATATTTTGTTTGCTTGGGTTCCCCTTTGAATCTCCTACTATGTTTAAAGGTAACTTTCAAAATAGCAAGAGTGAAAAATTCATAATCCAGTTAATCACAAGAAGATGCGATTTGAATAGACCCATCTCAGTGAACAGGATGATTGTTAAGTCCCTTTAATACTGATGGTCTTATTTTAAGAATGACTGAATTTGTTTCAAAAATTTGTCTACTACACTGCATATAGTGTGCAATAAACTGAAAAAAGGTGTTCAATTCTTTAAAAAGTCAAAAAATATCCATCGATAATGGATAATTTTTGGCTTTTTTTAAAAACAGAAAATTAGGAGAAAAATTTGGAAGAGTACAAAATATATTTCTTGACATACCAAAAAGTTAGTGAATTCCTAGAAAGCTGTTTTTATGGGCCAGGCATAAGTATACAGATTCTTCCATTTATTTTAAACTGATCCTAGATAATGGTCTGGGTAGTCCTCACTTAACCACCATAACTGAGCCCAGAAGTTTGGCTGTAAGGTGTTGCAATTGTTAAGCAGTCACCACATGATCTGATTTGATGTTCATTTTTATGACAGTCATAAAGCAAATCACCATGGTCATTAAGCGATTCACATGGCTGTTAAGTGAACCACATGGTTGTCAAGCAAATCTATTCTCCCAAATGGATCCTTTTTTGTCAGAAATCAACAAAAACTTTACAAATTGTGGTCATATGACCACAAGATACTACAATCAGTTACAATCATTTGACTGGGGGGGTGTTGTGTGGCAGTCATAACTTTGACGATGGATTGTAAGTGACTTTTGGGGGGACATTGTAACTTTGAATGGTTGTTAAGCTACCAATCATTAAGCGATGAGTGCCTGTATACCACGATTGGTCTTGATCTTGCAATTTCCTGTTGCATTTAATGTATAGATGACCTGATGAAACAGAGGACAGACCGCCAATACTTTTCCATAATTATTTAGTAAAGAAACTACATTTTCATCCAGATTTATACTAATTTCAAAAATGCTAATCAAGATTAGCCTAGAAATCCAGACAGAGTAGTGCTGCTGGAATTTATTTACTGATACCTTTTCACTTATTTGACAAACTCCTGCATCAATAGGAAAACAAGGGCGGATTCACACCGTTATTTTTTTCCTGTTGAGCAATGTTTTTGGCCAGCCAGCTTATCTTACAGCAAGATTTATGCAGGCTTAGTTTTATAAACCAAAGAAAATGAATGTGAATCATTGGGTTCCAGGCAACTGTATTATCTTTATGGCAGCCAAGTTGTGTAGTGTTCTTGGGAACAGAGATTGGACCCTGTCACAAGATCCAAGACATTTTGGACTAATAGACAGGATAATAGAGAATTGCAATCAACACTCTAAATGAGAGGGAAATGATTATGTTAATGTATACAAATCTGCAGACCAAAATATATAATTTCATATTAGCACATCTGTTTTCAGTTTCGCACTAGGAGATCCTTTTTATAGGCAAAAAGCCCAGCAGCAGCCACGGATGTAACGAAAATAGAGAATCCCATTAATTTCAGTAGTCCAGGAACAGAAGGCAAGTTCCTTTCCCAAAATGTTGTCGTTATTGGCAGGGCTGGCACATCCTGGATGGAAGAACATTCACAATTAATGGGGGCTTTCCCCCCCCACAGAATAGAGTATCAGAAAACAACAACAAAGCGTAGCTTGCTTATGTCAAACAATACAGGCAGTTTTCTGAGATGGTTGGAATAGGAATGATAAAGGTAGTTTCGTCCACTTTTTCAGCAGATTACTTCACACCACCCAGGCTAAAACACAGGTTAGATGCTATTATCCTTCTGACTGCAAGTTTCATGTTTCAAGCAATTTAAACATTTAAGGGGCTGTTGCAGACAAAAATAAATAGGTCTATGTGCACATGCGCATACACACACAGAGAGATGTTTTCAATCATGCTCTCAGACATCTTTCATGCTCAGAGGAATTGTGCTTCAGGTGGCAACATGGAACCAGATCTTTTCTGAGGTAGCACCTGCCTGTGGAATAATCTTCCCATTGTGTTGCACGAGGCCACGCACAATAGTTCCCCAAGCGATAACACTATAGTTTTTAATTTTATGATTTATTATTGTATTATTATTTCTTTAGCTTTCACTGTGTTCTTATTCTTTGTTTTTATAATTCTATAAAATGATTTGGGATTTTAAAGATAGTCTATAATGCATTAGTTTTAATAAATAACCTGACACTAAGTGGATAGGCTTGTTCATTTTTAGGTGGGAGATACTCTTTCCAAGTGTGACAAATATGCATTTAACAGAAGAAAATCTAAGAGAATGAAGCAACTGCACATAACGTACAGAATAATAATGTAGGTTTAAGTAGTATTAAGAAAGACTTGGCAAATTGTTTAACTATATTAAACTTGAAAAGGAATAAATAAAAGGCTGGTGAAAAACAAATCGAACTAGAAAATGGATTGAAAATAAAACATCCACCACCCAATGTAATTAAACAAATCTGTGATGTGGTGCCGTAGTGAAGACACTGCATCCACACTGGGTTATACTACCTTAGGGAAACATCACAACGTTGGAAAAAGCATAGAAAAACGACAGGGCTGTGCACCGATTTGGATCTGATCTTCAGAAGGTGCTAAGGATGGGGCAGAGAGGACGCAGACTAGGTCAGCACTTGAGCAGGCAGTGTTCAGGAAGGACCCAAGGACCCTGGCTGCAACCCACGGCTGTGAACTGAAAGATACTTTTAAATTCAATGAAACAACCACCTGAGTTTGTGCGGGGGGAGGTGAGCGAGGGAGTTATTAGAAGCGTGGGAAAGGGGCCCTTTCTCTTGAAATCGATGCACAGATCGGCCTCTACCCGACCAGTCTCTCCGTGGTCAGCTAGAAGGTGGCGCGAACCGACGGCACGTGCGCAAGGGAGGGAGGGAGGCGCTGAACCGTCAGCATGAGTGGCACTGCCAAACTGGCACCAGCTGTTAACTTGTGAGTTGTTTTCCCCCCCTTTGTGTTTGCTCTGATGATGGATCCTAGACTTTTGGATCCGAAAGCTCAGATAAATAAGAACACTGCTGCTCCGGAGTCCGACTCGCAATTCCTTATTCAACACCGCCTATTCCTCAAGCACCTGCAGCTTTTTCCAAGGTCGTGTGGCCGTTGCATACGAGGCATCTAACAACGACCGGTGCTAGCATAGTGCGTGACTCAAAAATGATGCAAAGTGTTTTACTCGTCATGTGAGCAGTTTCGTTCCATTCACTGAAGTGCTAGATTTCTTTTAAGATTCTACATGAACCTTTTTGCTCTTTTCCCCATTTCAGTTTTTGTTTTTATCCTTCATACTTTTTTATTAACCGATTTGTACATTTTGATGGTCGTTTGTATTGTAAGCTGCCCAGAGTTGCTGATAGCAACTTGGGCTGCAAATAAATTTAATAAATAAATAAAAATATTGTCTTTGGGGATTCTAAACAGATTTTCTTGAAAGCCTGAAAAAAATCAGGCTTCTTCAATGAATAGCAGGAAGGTTCTGTGCTCATAAAAACTACAAAGGCCTTCTTTTACATCATTTTTGAATTATATAGAGCTCTAATACAAACACACTGCAAAAACTGTACTATGAGCTTTATTTATGGTAGATAAGTAGAATTCAAGAATAATTTATTTATTTACAAAAGCTATTCAGGATCTTAAATCAATTGGTGGTTTACAATATGGGCTATCCTGACTAATGTTAAAGCCATATTATTGATGAAATTTAAATTATATCCCTGAAATGAACTCAGTGTACCGGTAGAACTTGACTTATGAAGACAATTGGGACCATCACTATGCGATCCAGTCATTAAGTGAGTCATGCTCACTTTTTGTAACAACCATTACAAAAAGTGATTCAGTTAACAACCATTTATTACAATGGTTGTTAACTGAATCA
>JANHZU010009763.1:3029-23348 GCA_032468055.1 Acrochordus granulatus | reverse complement strand
AGGCACATCTTTTTCTTTTGAGAAGTATCATTGTTGCCATTACCAACCCTCCCAAGTAAATATTTTTATGGGAAGTTAGCAAAATAAACTTGGGAAAAGTTTGATGGATTGATGGGAATGAAACAAAAGCTTCTTTACAGTTTTTAATCTGAAGAAGAACAGAAAGTTTTTATAACATTTGCCTCTTCTTTGAAATGAAAATCACTGACCCCAAGGCTAGATGTGCAAAAATTCAAGGAATCTATAACTGTAGAAGTTTCCACATTTTTAAAGCAAAATGGACAATGTATAATCCTGTAGATGTTGGTGGATTACAAGTTCTATCATACTTTACTATTGACGCATGCTGGCTAGGATTGATGGGAGCTGAAGTTTAATGACAAATGAAGAACCACATGTTGCTCATCTTCATTCAAAATCTTGTTCCAAAATAAGAATTTCCATGCGTGTTTGTCATTAGCTGTATGAAATACTCATTATAGATCCATTATAAATTGTTGAAAAACAGAGAAAGGGATGCACAAAATTATATTTATATTTTGACTGAAATGGAAGTCAAAATAATAATGTAGGGTTCAAGTTTGCATGAAAATTTACCTAGTGTAGCTGCATATACAAAAACTTTTTTAATGCAGACATCTTCACTTATTAAACTTCTCAGCCTTCTTTAAAGAGTCAGATCTTATCATTATTGTAAAAGGTACATTTAAGCCTTTTTGCAATGCCTAAATACAGTTAGAGATGCCACTGAAAATTAGACATCTTGGGGAAATGCTCAGTTAAATATAAACATCAGATCTTCTTATCTTGATGAGAAGACAGAGGACTGATTGGTACATAAGATCTAGAAATTTATTGATTTATCTATCCAATTTATATGCTGCCAAACTTAAAAACGACTCTTGGTGGCTTACAGCAAAAACAGTTAAAAAAACCTTTAAAAATAACCAGCTGGACTGAAGGAGAGCTAAAAAATATACATGGGGGAGGAGGTGAATATTAAAACACCAACCACCTCCAAGATGATGTGTCCCCATTGGAGCCCCATGCCTGCTGGCAGGGCCAGGTCTTAAGGCTCTTCCAGAAGGTCATAAGCATGAGCACATACTGCATCTCTGGGGGCATGATATTCCACAGAGCAGGAACCACAGCAGAAAAGGCTCTTCTTGATCCTGTAAGCCAAAACTCTTTGGCTGATGGGATCTGGAGGAGGTCTCTTCCTCTGGATCTGGTGGGGCGGGATGTATTGGTTCTTTGGTTCTATCACTATATTTTCAACTGCTCTGTACAACACTGGCTGAGCTAGCTTCAATCCATCTGTTTGCAAAAATCAGCTTGTTTTCTTGATCTGAGAATTTTTTCACACTGATACAGAAGATGCGACCAGAATATGTTTGCTTTCTTACTCCAAATGAATGACCTTTCATTATTGAATAAAAATTACAGTATTTCCCCCTTCTTTCCTAGGTGTCATCTGGTCTCACATTTGCCAGATGGTTTCCAGGTTCAAGAATTAGAAATTCTACAGTCCCAGCTATGTTTCATCCATAGCCATGAAGCAGTCAAGTCTGGTCACGTTCTGGGACAAGGAAAGGTAGTGTCATGTGGTGCAGGTAAATGTCATGGAAGCTATATGAAAAGGGGTGCATTTGTGAGGCTTCTCTTTGGTCCTTTCACACTTTTGCTTACTAGGATATGTTGCGGTGAATTGGTTTGCTGGGGGAGCTGCATCTTCGGTCTGTTATAAAAACCACACAGGCTGAGATTGGGCTTTTGAGTAATTTCCCATAATGATAATTTCCAGTGGAGCTCACTTTGACATGTGAAGGGTAACTGATGAGCAAGATATATATGGGAGAGGAAGGCTTGATTAATGACAAAGATGAAGATGAATTTTTATCCTTCTAGGTGCATGTTGCACTTTTGTTCACCTGATGGATGAACATATGTTATTAGCTGGTGAACTACTGATTCCTAATTGAGATTTCATTCATTCTTTCATTCAGTTTTTACATTGCCTGACAATGACTTGGATGGTTCACAAAAACATTAAAAGTATAAAACAATACAGCAATAAAGAAAAAGCAAAGATGGAAAGCAAATAGCAACAAAACATACCCATTCCTCCAAAGGGCCTCACTCAAATCTTCAAGGCCCTCTGAAATGCCATTAGGATGGAAAAAAATCCAGATTTTAGGGAGAATTTCCAAAGGGCAGGTGCTATGACAGAGAACACGCACTTCCAGGGTCCTGAAAGGTGGAAGGAACTGAATTTTGCCAAATCTGCCTAATCAAAGCATCTAGGCATATACTAGGGGAGACAAGTGATCCCTCATGTAGGTGAAGTCATAAGCAATTCTGGGAATTTCAAAAGAATCTTGGAAGTCAGCAGTATTCAAAACCACTAGTTAATATAACTGTTAGTGATTCTTGAGGGTGACCTTGAAAGACACAGGGAAGATCTATTATCAAAGCAGCAATCAGATAAAGTATAAGCTCAGCCCAAGAAAATGGTTTACAAAAACATCTTAGGCCATCCCCTTAATTCCCATGAAGATAAAAGAGGGAAGAAGCAAAGCACATTTAGACTTGCAAGAATTTGTTGTTATAGCTTTTATAATACAAGTAGCAACATGTCATCTATTTTTTAGCCTGATGTACTTTATCTAACTGACAAATTGTCAGAGTGATTTTACTCCTAAGGCTGTCCCCTGAGAAGCTAGAAATCTAAATCTTAACAGGGAACTTTATCAAAGAAGCTCATGGTCCTTGGGCACCAGAGGGGATGTAGTTAGAAAAACTATACTATACCCCATATGAAAAAGACTATTTCTAGTAAAGGAGGGTGACAGCTAGCACTGCAAGAATTTAAAGAAGGTAAATCTTTCAATAGAAAAACCAGAAAAGCAAGTAAAGCAGGAGATTTTTACAATTATAGGAGCAAAACTGGTGGTCAATTTATAGGTACTGAATCATCTGAAGGAATTGTACTATAACAATAGAGCACCTGTTTCTTGGAAAGTAATTTCTCCTTCACCTATTTTCCAGCTATCAGCTGGAGTGCTGTTCCAGAGCACCCATTAGATGTCACTTCACGTGGTTTTAAACAAGGGACCTCCAAGAAAAGGATTGGGAGTTTGTCATCCAGGTACATGCAACTGCTGGCTTGCCCATTCTGCCTATGTCCCTTTATGTTGAGTGTGGAATGTCACAGGGTAGGGGTGCGTGTGTGTGACAGGGAGAGAGCAAGAGAAAGAATCATTGGTAGATCATTGTGTGAAGAAAAAGAACATTTGTGCTCTGGCTCTCTTGAAAAAATTATGTTTTACTTATTGTCTAGTTTCTTGCACAGAGTTCCACAAGGGACTTGTGTGCTAGCATATTTGACTTTCAAACTGACTATGGAAGCTTGCCTCTGAAAATCCCTACTATTGCACTCAAAGAACTTCAGTAATCAATATTAAAAATATTTGTCAAGAGAAAAAATTGCAGAATGGTTGATTTTTAAAAACAGAAACCATTCTTTGTTGAAACTTCCTTCTTTACCTCTGATGCCCAAAAATCAGTTGTGGGCAATGTTTTAGCAGCTAGGGACTGTGGACTTTTAAACTTCCTGATTTTCTGACCTCACCAGAATGAATATGGCCAGTATTTTTGGGTGAATTTAAGAGCACGTTTTGGCCCCTTAAAACCCTCATTAAGGAAAAAATGTATGGGATGAGTGGGAGTGTCTTAAGGTGAAATGAAGACTTAAAATTTCTGTTTTGCCTCTTAAACCATGTGAGTGAACAAGACCAAATTTTTCAACTGGTGGTAGATGTCCACATCTGGGCAGCTGTTTCTGTTATAAAATAATTAAAAAAAACTGCCATTACTTTTGCAAAATCTGCTAAGGTGATCAGATGGTAAAACTCTGGACAGTTTGTGAGACCATGAGATAATTAGAATAAATGGCGATGAGCTTCTGGGCTAAAAGGCCGTGATCTAATTATTGACATCCAAAGGTTTTGCTGGCTGGTATCTTCATAAGCGAAAATGGTCTGTTCTGTAGCACACTTCTTGTAGTTGGTGCTGGCTGTGAAAGTTTACATCAATATATAGATTGATTGATTAAATAGAGAAACTTTGAATGTAGTGAGTCTTTGATTATTTTAGATACAAGTAATAAGTTATTAAATGCTTGCTTGGTGATGGATGGATTTTTCATTTCCTAGTTATCTGTGCCTGAGTTACTTTGGCATGTCATGTGCCTCTTCTTGCCAACAAATTCCTGTGTGTCTCTGCTCTGCCTAGAGATTCAGATACTTTTATCAGCCAAACATGGTTAGACATGCAAGGAATTTGACTCCGGTACTCAGCGTACTTACAAGACAACAGTAAATAAAACAATAACATAAATACAATTATGTATTCAACAGTAAAGTATGCATCCAAGAGAAAAGGAATAAACTTAAAGTGTAAAATTAGAACTACAATCTATTGATAAACCTTAGACAATACTTCTGGGTCAATTTAGAATTCTTTGTACTTTGTGGACACTTTGTGTCCTGTCATACAGCATTCAGCTAAATGATGGCACGGGGGAAAAACTGTCTCTGTGTCTGGTTGTTTTGGTATGTAATACCCTGTAGTGCTGTCCAGAAAGAAGAGGTTCAAGTAAATTATGTCCAGGGTGGGAGGGGTTTGCAGATATCTTCTCTGCCCTTCTCTTGACTCTCTCAATATACAAGTCCTCTGTGGAGGGCAGGCTAGCTGCAGTTACTCTTTTTGCTGTTTGTTGGAGTCTGTAGCTGTCCTGCGTGGTTGCTGCACCAAACCAGACAGTTAGAGATTACAAAGGACAGGCTCAGTGATTCCTCTATAGAACTGTATCAGCAGCTCTTGAGGCAGGTTGAACTTCTTGAGCTGACGCTGGAAGTATATCCTCTGTTGCACCTTTTTAGTAATAGTGCCAATGTTAGCAAGTCTTGGGAGATTATAGAGCCCAGAAACTTGAAGGACTGAACTACTGATACCATGTTGCTGAGTATGGTAGGGAGAAGTGAAATAGGAGGACTCTTCCTAAAATCCACTGACATGGCAGTTTTGAGCATATTCAGCTGTAAGTTGTTTCGACTGCACCACAGGGCCAGCTGTTCCACTTCCCATCTGTACACAGACTTATCACCATCTCTAATGAGTCCAATGACTATTGCGTCATTGAGAAAAGGGGGGCGTTTGAGCAGATAAGCTAATGGTCTTTGCTGGCTGCTTTCTGGAGGAAGGGATAAACCATGCTGGTTGTATAGTGAAAACATCTTGGTTGATGTTGGTGTTCCTAGAATAGTCTATGACACAAACTGCAATTACCTCCTTCCACATGGGGTTTGTATATGAAAAAGCAATTAGTAAAATGGGCATTTAATAAGGAACAAATCCACCTGAGACACACACACACATATTTACATGGTAAAATAATATAGTATGAATTCCT
Organism: Acrochordus granulatus; assembly: GCA_032468055.1. Taxonomy (NCBI): domain Eukaryota; kingdom Metazoa; phylum Chordata; class Lepidosauria; order Squamata; family Acrochordidae; genus Acrochordus; species Acrochordus granulatus. The sequence goes on along the minus strand of JANHZU010009763.1, from coordinate 17,875 downwards.
GTCTAAATTTTGCAGCTGTGAAAAGATTTGCTAAGTCTGGAGTAATTTGGGAGTGCATAAGGTGATAAAGCAGCAAGGCTCAAAGAGCTTTTATATACATTTGTATTGCACTGTTTTTTTTTTACTGGCAACTCTACAGCAGACAGACTGATAATTAGCTTGGAAAGAGTAGAGTTTGACCAGGAGGATGAACTAGGTAGAACTAGATTGCCAAATTTGGTTAATTTTTATAGGGTGAATGTCTGTCTGATTGTTCGAAGAGCATTTTTGTATACGGGCTGGAACATCTAATTGCGGATATGTGCATTTTTATTGCTTAGAAAACAAGTGTAGTTGGTGAGAAACTGTAGGGTTATAAACAATCTCTTTTTCAATATATGCAGCCTATGAGTAGGCACAAAAGGGATATTTTCCCCCAAGTATGGTCATTCTGGAGAGGGTTTATGTGGTTAAAGACGCGATAGCATATGGTCAATCAGTAGTCATCTGCAATACTCATTGTAATGAGTTAGAATTGATGCATGCAAGATTTATCTGCCAGTGAGTAAAAAACAGGCTACCATAAACACAGCCTTCAGAAACAGGGTGATGCCTACAGCTATTAGACGTTACTAAGCACATATAGCACCATTACAATGCCCTTCAGTCATTTGGATTATTAGTGTTAGGTTTAGTGGTGCATCTTAGTACAATAATTCTGATACTTGATTCTGAACTATAAGTTTTAAAAAGATATTTCAGCAGTGATTAAATGAGTATCTTTCAATAAAGCATTAAAATGCTGGATTCTCTTATAGTCTGCCAGCTGTACCAGAATGATCCCCCTATTATTAGTTCTCGATAGCTATGCATCCTGCAGAGAAACACAAGTAATGGCATAGCCATTGTTGTGTCTTTTGCTGTGGAAATTTGCCAGAGCATTGCCAGGAAATAGATCTAATTGGAACTGTTCTGCTCTTACTGACAGATCTCGAATTTGCAAGGTAGAACTCTTCCATGCTTTTCTAAAGGTGGTGGCCAGCATTCCACTGAAAAATCTACCAGAAAGTCTCACGTAAGGCTTTTACTTCTATCAATAATTGTTCTAACACTACCATAGTCTCTTCTCAGGTGACAGTCATCTCAGAGTTTCCTTCTCCATTTTCCTTTATTCATTGCATCCAGTGTTGGTTTTCCACTACTGTGCATCACGTTTTGCTCTGATGCTGATGTTTGCTCTGTTTGAACATGAGGGCTTCGAAGATCACTCCTTTATGTCCCCTGTTGGGTATACTGCTTTGCCTCATTCTCATAGCAGCTTAGCTTTTTTGTGTCTTGCTATCCCAGATATATCTGATGAAGCAAATACCATAGTTCAGTAAATTTTTCTGAATGTCAGGGATTGACTTTGATATGAAAGATTGTCATATATTCACATTCACTATGCCTGCCTTTTTCAAAAACATTTTCCTAAGCTATTACTTACCTTGGACACATTTCCATGATGAACAGGCAGCTAGTTCTGATTGAAAGCTGTGCTTTCTGCTTTGCATTTGCATGAGATTAGATGAAATCTAAACTACCGAAGATGGTGGATTGTTTTTTTTTTCAGTTCCTCTCAGCATGTGAAAATTTTATGTGTAGTCTTTAAAGTCTGAAACATATCTCTTTCCTTCCCCCTTTCAATACAAGTAGATTTTGGGTTACAATGGCAATTAGGACTGGAAGCTCCATTGCTAAGCGAAGCGGCAACAATGTCGCCAGTCCCTATTGCCATTGCAACTTGCTGCTTTCTGCCGGCTTCGAATAAGCAAAGTCAGTGGGGAAGCTGGCAGAAAGTTGCAAGCCCCAGTGGCTCTGTAGGACTTTGAAATACAAGCCCCTCAAACTGTATTTCATAGTTTTCTGACTACCAATGCATAGTGGTAACACAGGTGTTATATGCAAAAATTGGCTCTTGCCTGCTAGCATTCAGGCTGCTGCATTAACACTTATACCAGTTTCTATACCAGTTACAAAAACTGAGTAATCTTTGGAGGCTGCCTCTTGCAGAACAGGTGACAAGGATGACAAGGGTATGATTTAATGTAGCCAAGGCTGGCTTCTCCAGGAAAGGGCAAAGGCTTCCCGAGCTACCACTCCATTAGGCTGTGATGCAGAATCTCTCTTCCTGGATTCAGGTCCTGTATTTTGCATTATTTTCTTTACAAGGCTGAACTGCCAGTGGTCTTTCCTCCTGTGTACTGTAACATCTTTGTAGCAAACAGCTGGTTGCTTTTGGCACGACCCTGAGAAGACTATAAAAGGATAGTGTTGAATGTTTATTCAGTCACATCTTGAGCTAGACAGCAGAGGAGCCTATTCCAAGTGTCATTTGCTCTCCTTAGAGCCAAGAAACTGCAGACGTACTGGGAGTACAAAGAAGCTGCTGCTTCATACCAAGAGGCCTGGAAAGAACTGCGCAGCCAGGCCTTTGGTGCCTGGGTGAGGAACAGCTGCCATTACCAGTACTTCACTTGAAGGAAGGAAGGAAAGAATCGAATGACAGTGTCTGACTTGACAGTTACACATCCCTCAGCTATTGGGTATAATTAATAGACCATTTTTCTTACCCTAGCTAATACTAAGAGCGCATCAGTGCTTTCAGCACTATTTTTCTCTCAAAGTGAGGTTTTCTTCTAAAACACATTGGGACCCAGATTTTGGAATAAAGTGCTTTTCCTTCTGCTTGGCAAGTGTGTTTGTCCTGTTTGTGTATGGAAATACATAGTGGATTTTTGTTGAGATCCAGAATTTGGCTACATGCATCCCCACCTGAAAACAGGATGGAAAAACATTTTGAATTTAGCAAGACCGGAAGGCATATACAACGCTCCATGGTGCTTTCTGGATTGGGAATCTCAGTAATATTACAATAATCCCAACCCCTAATCCTTCAGTATTCCCTGGATTGTACTTTCTCCATGTCAGTTTTAAGGATATAATTTGGGACTGGGTCTCACTGAATTATGCTGGCCACTATTATCCTGTACTGTCTTATTGCTAATGTGATATTAACGTGGGATTGTAGTAGGGAATACTCCCTATTTTATGCAAGATGCAGCAAATTTCAGAGTTGTAACAAAGGACAAAAAACAGCTTTCCAATAACATTTGTAAAGATACTAAACATGGAAACAGACATGAAAAAATTTTTTCAAGAAAACCTTCCAAACTCAGGAGATTCCAATCACAATCTGATGGAAAGACACCAATGGACATAAAGTAACAGTAGGGATATCAACATCCAAGAACCTTAGAAAATATTACTTAACAAGAACCTCTAGTCAGCATTCCTGTATTAAGTTAGAAGGCTACAATAATTGATGGAATATATTTGAAAATACAGCAAGCCACAGAAGAATCAGTGAAGTTCTAACCATATGTCAACAATTCTGAAGATCAGCACAGTGGTGAACAGATTGGAAGAGGTCAGTCTATATAGCAATACTTAAAAAAAAGAGACTTATTTGTGTAAACTAATTGTGTAAACTATTGCATAGTATCCTTAACACTTAGGATCATCAGCTCAGATTAGAGTTTTGCATGGAAAGGAAGATGCCAAATGTCAAGAAAAAGCCAGGAAACAAGAGATAATGCTGACTCTAACTCTAGATATTGAGAAAGCCAACCCCCCACCCAAAAGTCAATATATGTTTCAGTGATATGGAAAGGCTTCCAGTTGTGTCAACAAGCTGTGGAATGTCCTTAGGAAAATGGGAATCCCAGAAGATGTCATTGGCTTCATACATAACTTATGCACAGGGTAGAAAATTATAGTCCAGACTGCAAATCAGACCGGCTTCAGTTTGCGTTAGGGTTAGGGACAGAGATAGAGACAGCTGTAGGCAGCAGAAATTGAAGACCTGATCAAAGACTTCCTTCCAAACCTAGGGTATACAGTGCCAAGCGATATCTGTTTAGCCATGGCCCATCACACAGCAAGGGTAAGCTCACTCTTGATTACCTACACTCAGTGGAGACTCTGTTTAAAAATCATTACTGCCAACCTCTCTGCTTGAGAAGACTGGTCCTTGGACCTGGAACAGTTGATAATCCACATTTAGATTTTTGGAATGTGGATTGTGACTTGATGCTCCCACCTTTTCCTTTGGACTTGGACTGAGTGCACCAAAGTTAATTAGAATTTGAAACTTTTGTGGTTTTGTGTATTTGCACACAGAGCCGGTTAGCTCTGCTTCTAAGTAAAATAGGTTAAACTTATATATGTGTAACTTCAAACAGAATGCATACTGAAAAGATGGGATTAAAATTAGCTGTAAAGATGACCAAATTAATGGCAACATGGACAACAAGCTGCCTTAGAATGGACAATGAAGATATTGAATAGCTCCAGCTTTGACTACCAACTGTAAAGGAACCAGCAGTTAAAAAATACACAGCAGACTAGTATTTGGTAGGGCAAAATGAAGACCTTGGAAAAGATAGGCAGATGCTGTGACGTGTATATAGATAGTCCTCAACTTAAGACCACATAGGACCAGAATATCCATTGTTAAAGTTATTGAGTTAGTCATGCCCAATTTTGCAACCTTCTTTGCCATGGTTGTTAAGCAAACCTGATTTCCCCCATTGACTCTACTTGTTGGAAGCTGGCTGGGAAGGTCACAAATTGCAATTATATGTTCCCAGGATGCTGACACTATTGTAAGTACATACATATATACACACATACATACATACATGCCAGTTGCCAAGCACCTAAGTTTTGATCATGTGACTGGGGATGCTGCAATAGTCATAAGTGTGAAGATCAGGTGTAGGTTACTTTTTTCAATGCTACTGTAACTTTGAATGGTCACTAAATGAATGGTTGTATGTCGAGGACTGCCTGTACTTCAAAAGACCAGAATTGTGCAGGCAGTGGTTTCCACTTTGACACTATGGACGTGAAAAAAAACTGAAGCAGCAGGATTGGGGTACTGGAGAAAATTTATCTGTGTTGTCTCCAAGGTCTATGCCTGACTTGGTGGCACATGAGCACAGTGAAACTGTAAAGACTTTCAGGCAGAGATGTTATATTTAGAGCAGAATGATTGAGACTATTCAGATGAATACTTACAAATTTAAAGAGGCTACTTTCGCCTAAGGGAGTAAAAATAATTTTGCAACTTATCTGAGGTGTTCCTGGATCATTCTGTGCTGTCTTAAATTTTTTTTTGCATGCTTGATCTTACAATGTTACTTATAAGCTGAAGTATACAATAGTATAGCAAAATTTTTTGACAGTAACTTTAATTGTTGCTTTCTTAAGCAAAATTCAATAAAAGCAACATGCTAACCAAGATAAACATATCAGCATCCTTAAACTCGTAAGGATATTACAGAAACTGCCATTTCTATGAAACTGTATTTCAATATTAATTTCAAAATCCCTCTCCAATCAGTTTAATTCTTTATAGTTGCATCTGTATTTGAATAATGCCATTAAATGTATCACAGCAGAAAGGATGCAGTGAAATTTCCAGCTATGGCTACGTATGCAATGGAAAACTAAACTTTTATAAATTACTAGGCTAACAAACAAAAATCTATCAATATATTAAATCAACCCAGTGACAAATGAAAGATGCACCTTAGGATCATGATGAAGAACAAGAGGCTATTTACAAAACAGCAAGGAGATGAAACCAGAAACCAAAGGTGTTTTCTCCACTGTAAGCCACATACAAGAAGCCATCCTCATCCTTCTCCTTCTCATAAAGCTGTCCCATGGTTAAGCTGCAAGAAAAAGAAGGCAGCAAGAAAACCATCACATAGGAACAAAAGGTGAATGTGCAAATCCAATTTAAAAGTTTTAAGTTCCCTCTGCAAGTAAATTTTCATAAAAAAACTGAATAGAAGTGTCACCTATCGTGGAAAACTGCAGAGATGACCTAGGAGAAATAATGTGGTTAAACACAAATTAAGCTCCAAAAAGGAAGAAATGTTGGAAACAAACTTAAGACAGACTTGCCTTAATTCTCCTTGGTGTAAGAGATAGAAAAGCGAACACTATCAGACTTTCAAGATTCCATTACTATAGCTTCTATCAAGAAAGCAGAATTCCAGTATTTTTTGTAGAGTCTGGTTTCTGAACTGGCCTATCTTGAAGATTAGCAAATACCTGATTCCCAAAAGTGTTGGCTTTGACATAATTTAAAAAGGACCACTTTATATGCAGTTGCAAAAGAAGAGAGTGATGACAAGGTCAGGGGAATTCCAGGGCCTGTAGAAATATCTCCCCCACCCCTTAATCATTAAGGAAAAAAACAGAAGACATCAAAACTGTCTAGTGGAAACAGTATGTTCAGCAAAAGTAACATTTTTAATATGGGGAACAGAATGCCATGAAGAAAGTATACTTACAGTAAGGTATTTTATCTACAACCCACCTGTTGCCTGCATGGATGGATAAGAGTTCTGTCAGTCTTCATGGCTTTTATCAGATGTCATAAAGACCGAAGAGGAAGTGTTAGTATGAAAGCTAAGTAAATGCCATTAGCAGGGCAGGAGAATCTGACAGTTATGTCTTGGCAAAACCTTACCTCCAAACTAGTGTGACATTTATTTAAATAAATTTCATATCAATGCAGTGAAGAATCACAAGCACCCATCTGACTTTTCTGCTAGCCAGTTGTAGAGAAGGCCAAACGAGCATTCCTATATGCCTTAAGAGCACATCTGACTTCTTAAGACTGGAGACATGGTTGATGAAAAGAGATAGAATATGGACATGCCTGCATTTTTGCAAGTTGCCTTCCCAGCAATTATAAAAATAGAGGGTGGATGAGTGAGAGGGAAGAAAATTAATGGTCCATGTGCATAACTGCAGGCAAAGCTTTGCTACCTGATAAGCTTTCTATATGTGATTTTGGATACCTTGTTAAATCTGTTAAATATGTTTATGCTGTTTTCCAGAATAAATATGCAATTTTTTCTTGACTCTTTGCATAGAGAAACAACACAGCAGGAGTTTGATATGGTTAGCTGTTTTTTGTATTTCTGAACGAGTATTGGCACAAAATGAAAAAAAGAGAATTAGAAAGTAACAGAAAACTAGAACCTCTATAATGGATTAAACAGTGCAACACAATAACAATGGAAAGTTTGTTATAGAGTTAACTTTAATTTAATTAACCTAATCTGATTTTCAACAACAAAGATAGACAAACTGGTGTGCACCCCGCCTAGTGTCTTGGGTCCCACAGTCTTTTGCCCCTACCTATATTGGCAAGAGCTAACAGTCTGTGATCAACCACTTTGCATGGGAATACTAACATCAAAACAAAAACAAAATCAAGCACAGTTTAATGTTGTGAAATATGAATAGAATTTAACATGAACGTCATCTTGGAAATACGAGACTTAGCGATTTGGAAGAAATCTGGTCTATCTCAGGAACTGGCTATATCCATTATCCAAGATTTTATAGAAGTACTCCACAATTTCCAGAAATGAAAGGACAACTTTTTCCTAAAATAAAATGCCTAAAATAAAAAAGGAGCTAACTCTCACCTAGACTGTGGGACAGTCTTGTCTACAAACAGAAAGATTGCCTTCTCAGAGGGCAACTGGATCCGCTTCCTGATGATCCACATGAACTGAGCCACGGTAATGTCAGAGGGAACCAAGTACTTCCGCTTGTCGATGTCCACGATCTGAGATCCAGAGACCTTTTCAACGATCACCTGCATCAAGGAAGACGATATTTATCTGGGCCAGAACCGCCCCCTTCAGCCAGTCGCGGAAACACCCGAAATCGAGGGGGGGCAAGAGGAGTGGCTGCTTCGGTCGTCTTTCTGACAGGATCCCTCGGCAGGACCCGGCTGGCTGGCTTTCGCCTTGCCGGGCGACAATGTCGGCGGCTCCGCGGGGGCTGGGAGGTCTCGCGGGCCTTTCTCCCCGCCGGAGACAGAGAGCTTGGCGGGCCGCTGTGGGACGCTTGGGGAGGAGCCTATGGGGAAAAAAAACAAGTTCGCTGCCGCCCGCCTGGGGCATCCCGGGGCCCCTCGGAAGCCTCCCGGGCGGCCTTTGTGCTCGAGCGAAGCCCGCCTCCCGTTCTGCGGCTACGCTCAGTCCCGCCGACTCACCGGGACGCGGTCAGGGTACTTGGCCCGGATCTTGGCGGACTCCACACACCGATGCTCTGCGGATACAGGTGAGGAGACCCGCGTCAGGCAGCCGCGCCCGGTCCCGGCCCTCGCCCCGGCGGCCTGCCCATCGCCCGACGCGGGCCCGCTTACCCAGCGCGTGGTCCTCCTTGAACATCCACTTCATGGCGTCGGGCGGGTCGGCCTGTCGTTCTCCAGCAGCACCTCGGCAGCCGCAGCAGCCCCTCTGCGCACGGCGGGGGGGCGGGACTTCCGCCCTGGCTCACGCGGGGCGCTTCCACCGCGGCGATTGGCTGGCAGGGCGGCGCGGCCGTCGCCGTGGAGACGCGAGGCGGCATGCCTTGGCTGGAGGTGGCAGGCGGCGGCGGCGGGCGGCCCGGGCGGGCCCAGCTGTGCTCCCTGGCGGCCCTGGGGCTGCTGCTGCTGGGCGCGCTCACCTACTTGCCGCCCCTGCTGGTGGCCTACAGGAGCCACGGTGAGTTCCGATGGAGCGGGGCCCTGGGCCCGCGCCGTCGGGCCTGACGCTCGTCTTCTCCCTCCGTGCAGGTTTCTGGCGCACGCGAAGCAACTACGCCGAGCAGCCGAGCGTCCGCTTCCGGCACGAGGTGCTGCTTGCGGCGGTGACGGAGGGCAGCGGGGGGCTGCTGGGCTGGAGTTCCTTCGCCGCCTGCAACCGCCTGCTGGGCGCTCGCCTCCGCGTCCCGCTGGTCTCGGTACGGAGGGGGTGGCCGGCTGGGCTCCTGCGGCGCGGCGGGACGGAACCCTTCCCAGGAGCCACCGTTGCCCTCGGAGAGGCCGAGTTCTTCCGCGCCGCCCGTTTTCCTGAGCGGGTTGGGGTCCGCGTGGTTGCCTCGAGGTCGGCAACTGTTCGGGATGCTCACCCCGACTTTTGCCGAAGCTGCATCTGCCCCGTCGAAGATAAATTTTTATTCTGTGTTTTAGGCTAGAGAAGAGGACACTAATCAAGATGGAGTGGCGGACCTGCTACATTTTCAGCTGGTGCTGCCCCTGCTCTCCTCTGAACAAGTAGTTGGGATTCAGCTGCTTCTGACCTTTTCCTATCAGTTGCATGTGAGTGTCCTGGAATGGCAGCTGAGAGGGCCTCCCCAGCAACTCTATAGAAGAGGAGGACTGGCTTGCATTTATCACATAGTTGATACAGCTGTCGTTCCACGGGCTCTATTTGAAGCAGAATTGTTTGCCCTGCTCAGCATTTCTCTCACAATGGTGGAGAAGCACGAGATTTAAATAATCCAACTCTGATGAATTCAGGGTGTTCGGCTTCAGCCGAGACTTAAGATTTCATGACAACTTTGGGTGGAAAAAACAGTGTTCAGGGGAGTGCTTGGCATTAAGCAAAGAAGCCATACCTCTTCATTTTGCTGCCCAAACAAATAGTCTGGCAATAGTGTACGCAGCTGAGAGGAAGGCTATTTGTTGGAAGGGAACTTTTTACACTTCTATTAAGTGAATGCAGGACAGGGAGGCCTGGCATGCTGCAGTCCTTAGAATCACAAAGAATTGGACACTACTGAGTGACTCAACAACAACAGTGAATGTATTGCCCATTATCAGAGGCTCTAGATAGCTGGTTATCATTTGTATCCTCTAAAGCAGAGTGATAATCATATAGGGTGCCAGTCTGGAGAGAAACTGAGCAGGGAAGTTAAAGTTTGAAATAGTTTCAGAAGAAAACAGGTATATAAAACTATGTATAATGTAGGAAAAATGAATGTGAGAGTATTTTTCCCAGAATGCCAGAACTCCCTCATTTAATAAAATTGAATAGTGGAAAATTTAGGACAGATTAATGAAATCTATTACTGAATAATTAAACTATGTTGTTTGCTTCCACAAGACAGACAGTTTGGTGCCAACTGGAGTGGTTTTCAAAAGCAATCATATTTATAGAGGACAGTGCTATTAGTTTTACCTATGTATAATATAACAGTGGATGTGATAGAACAGTATATCTAAATGCTCTTTGTTGGGGAAATGCAAATGTGCAGTTCTGTTTGTGTCCTGTGTTGGATTTCTGGCTTCTGATTAGTATGGGAATGAAATGTTTTACTCTACATCCCTTTAAATATCTAAATATAAATATATGTTTTACTCTAAAACATAAATATATGTTTTACTCTACATCCCTTTCAATATCCTTACATCAGAATTTTTTTCAGATTCTTTAATCCTTTGGGTATTGTATGCATAGCTGTATAGATTTTACTAATCTGTACATTTAGTAATTCTAGTCCTAATTTTTGTGACATGTGATGCTAAGATTGTAGCGTAATAACTCCGCCCTATGTTTCTGGCTTATTTGTTGCTTTCATTTCAGAGAATGTCCACCTTTGTGATGCAGAGCATGGTTTTTTTACAATCTTTTTCCCCTGTGCCAGGATCACAGGTGTTTGTGAATGGAGATCTCAAGCTTCATCAGAGGCAGCCACTTAGCCATACTGGGCTGGATAGCAAATATAATGTGAGTGCTGTCCCCCCATCTCACTTTCTTGAGTTGGTTATGTTGCCTTTTGCCTGTCTTTTCCTGTGCAAACTTCTTTGGCTGAAGTCATATACTATTTTCAATAGATTTTGCTTAGGAAATTTGTGTTGATAAATACTCAGCAAATTTGAACATCTTATAAAATCTAAGTTGATGTCAGAGCATAAAGGCTACCTGGAGGCAAGTAACAGCAGAAGCTGTGGTCCTGTTTGAATTTGTGAATTATTCAGAATGTTTATTAATAATAAACAGTCATGTTGCTGTACAAGTAGTGACCACAATTGGAACCGGCAACTTGGTTGTTAAGCAAAGCAATTGCAAAATGAAACTGAGTCTGTGATTATGATCTTACTTCAGCTTTCTTTTGCTTTACAGACCTGTGAAGGTTGTAAATGCAAAGATCAGACATGAAGTTATTTTTTATCACTGTTGTAACTAAACAGTTGCTAAACGAGGCAGTTGCTAAGTGAGGACCATATGTGTACTGTTTGATCTTTCTTCCTCACTTTTAATAAGAGAAGCTCACAATCAGATCAGAGATCTGGCATCTATACCAATAAGAGTATACAATCTCTCTCTTTAACAGAATATTATTTGGATGTATGTGTTTATACATACATACGTATAATCTTGAGGCATCTAGTTTTTGCTTATTTGTTAATATTCCAAGATAAGATTTTGATAATATAAGCATGGCTTTTGCTGTTTTTCTCTAACAAAATAATTATCCTGTCTTATTAAAATCCAATAATGCCATATATTTATCATGAAAAGATAGAATACTTTGGCTTATGAAAAAATATAAATTCTTTTCAAGTATTTGATTTTATGAACATTGCCAGTATAGATTTGGTCAATTGGCAATTTACAAATTCTGAGTGCTTGTGAAGGGCTTTGTGTTATATGAAACCAAGTGTTCTTCGTATGCAGTATTACAATAGCACATTAATGTTTCCTTGTCAGAATGTAAGGTCTAAAAATGAAAACCCGTATGGCATCATATTGCTTGGTATATGCCTGAAAGTATTCATCATATGGTCTGCTGCAAGTTTACCAAATAGTAAGATCCAGTGTCTAATGCAAAATTATCTCACTATGACAGGTATCTGTGATCAATAGTACAAGTCCTTTTGCCCGAGACTATGATTTTGTGAACATTGTTGAAGCATATCAGAAGAGGAATGGTGAGTTTTCATGTTCTAGACTGTTTGTACACTAAATGTTTCTGGCCTTTCTCAGATCACTTGGTTTAATATTAATTATAATTATTTCCTTTACAGTTACAACAGTTTTGTCTGGTCCCAGTCCCATCTGGGTAACTGGAAGATCACCAGATCAACCATTTGTGATCCAGGCCTTCATCCATTATCCTGTGGAATTGATTGCATATCCTTTGGCTACCAGTTGGTGATGGATGATTTTGAATGGTGGTTATGGCACTTGGCACCATAAAACAACTGTAGCTGTTGTATTAAGATGTAGCCTTGAAGACTCTTACAAACATTAGACAGCTGCATTATAAAAATGCCAGTAACTCACGTGGGATGTAACCCTAAAAAGTGATTCCAGCTTTTTTTTTAAAAAGTTTAAATGTTTTAGAGAATTCTCATTTCTTTACTGTCCCCAGTCACTTGGGGGGCTGCTTCCCATTTCACTCTACTAGCCAAATGAATCTTGAGATGCTCATCCTTGGCCTTGTGTGAAGATGCTTCAAATTCCAAATACTCCTTGACTTGTAGTACATATCAGCCAGGCTTCTGGGAGATGATGAAATTTGCCTGGATCCAGTATGTTAGCATCCTCCTGATTTTTTTGTGGATTTTTGAAAGAATAAAAATCTTCCTTCTTCGAAACCAAGTGCTGAACACAGTGCCGGTATCTCCGATTCCTCCACCATTGTCCTATAAAGAGCACAGAGCCTAATGAAGCTTGCACAGGATAAACAACTATGGTCTCAGTTCCTTTCACTGCTTTGCATTTAGAAAATGAGGGTTGCTATATTACTTTGAAAAGTGTATGAATATGTCCTCAGTGTAGATTTACTTTTCTATCCTCTTTTCAGAGGATTATTATCTATCAGATACATATTAACCATAGTCAATATGGTAGCAAGATAAACCTTTTAATGAAATACATGAGTTGCACTCTTTCTCTGTAAGTACGTAATGAATCCTAACCTTGATGACATAATTCTGTAGTAAGAATTAACTACAGAAACAAAAAGGGAACTCCATTCTTTGAAAAGACTGAGATTTTTCCTTTAAGGACCCTGAAAGGATGCCTTTGCTCTCTTCCTCAACCTGTTTGCCAAATGCAGGGAGAACATCAAGGGGCCATCAGGAGAAGAGCTAAACTTCCTCACTCCTTGCAAACATCAGCAACAAAGAAGAAACCACAATTTCTCTCCATAGATCTTTTGGAGTCACCTGGTAGAGTTGCCATTTGTGGATTTAAGAGTTAAGTGGGGAGCGTCTTTTCCCCATTTTTTTTCTGTCCTGGCTGTGGCACATGGAGGTTCGTTGCTCTAGGCGGCTAAACAGGTGGTCCGCGAGGGAGGGAGGCTGCTTGTCCGCGCCGTGGCACCCTCGAGGAGAGAATGGGTGGGACCCCGCCCGCGCAGCCCATTTATTGGCCGGGCCCTGATTGGCGCCTTCCCCCCCCCCAGCTTCTTTGGGGCTCAGGAGCAGCCGTCTGAATGCCGCTCATTGTATGCGGAGCCGGCGCTGCAGCAGCCTCGCTTTCCTGTCCCCTTCGACTTGGCCGCCCGCCGGCGGTTACTCGCTGAGGTTAGGGTCGGAACGGGAGGGGCTGGTGTCAGAGGAGGCAGCTGTTCTTGGGGTCGGGGCGCGGGACGGTCGCGGCGCCGCCTCTTCTCCGAGCGGGACACACAGCTTTTGTCCAAGGTCCTGCCCGAGACTGGCTATGAATGGGCGAGCTCAGCCGTCGCGCCTACAGTGCAGGGCACCTCGAGGAGTGTCTGCGGGGGACGCTGAAAGGCTTGGAAGAGTGTCTGGACCGGGCCTTGGTGCCGGCGAGCGCAACCCTGGCCAGCTGCGCTAGCGCAAGTCTGATCCCCCCGCTCCACGATTTTAGTCTAAATTTCAGGGCCGGGCGGGGCCGAGCTCCGAATCCCAAACGGTCTGGCAGGAACGGCAGTGGCTGAAACGAGACCCTCCTTCAAAAGAAATTTTGGGAATTTTTTTGCGGAAAAACACCGTGAGGAGTCTTTTGGGCATGTACTTAGAAATCTTCTCCTTGTATCCAAAGAGCAATTATTTTGCTTCTGTGTTTTCCTTTATTAAAGTAAACCTGATCCCCAAACCCTTAAATTTGCTCACTCCTGTAATATTAGGGAGGGGTGATATTCTATCCACATAAATTCTAAGGCTGGGTGGAGGAAAAGATACGTGCATTGTTTCTAGAGTAAATGCATATGAACTAGAATAGTAGAATTCTGATCTAACTTGTTTATTAATACCCTATTATATTTCTTTTAGTTTTCTCTCTTCAGTGTGGATACTGTGACACAATAATTTGAGATTCTCTGTACAGTTTATCTGTCTCCAATGTGTAATTTGTAAAACCACTGAAACATGATTATATGAAAATGATACTTTAAAAAATGATGACTGCCTTTTCTCCATCATTCCAGCTGTACTCAGCTTCACCCAGGATGCTGAGGCTCCGCCTATCCAATGCCACAATTGCAGTTATCTTGGCAATCCAGACTGGGTTTCTGTTCTTTTTGTATACTCAGCAAGATGGTTTCATTCCTCCATCTATGACAAAGCCTGCCCAGGTGCATGTCCTCATCCTCTCCTCTTGGAGGTCAGGATCCTCCTTCATGGGGCAACTCTTCAGCCAGCATCCCAATGTCTTCTATCTGATGGAGCCAGCCTGGCACGTGTGGGCAGCCATGTACCAGAACAGCGCCAAGGTCTTGCACATGGCAGTGCGGGATCTCATCCGCTCTGTCTTCAAGTGTGACATGTCTGTCTTTGATGCCTACATGCCCTGGAAGAGAAATAGAAACTTGTCTGATCTGTTCCAGTGGGCCGTGAGCCGGGCTTTGTGCTCCCCCCCTGCCTGTGAATTCTTCCAGCGCAAGGATATTATCGATGAAAGTGCTTGCAAAACTCTCTGTGGCAAGTACCCTTTCAGCAAAATGGAGGAGGCCTGCAAGAGTTATAGCCATGTTGTCCTTAAGGAAGT
>JANHZU010009762.1:236651-249213 GCA_032468055.1 Acrochordus granulatus | reverse complement strand
ATCAATCTTACTGCAGATACCATATAGAAAAACAACTCTCCACGTTGTTTCTCAAACTGTCCATTATAAAAGAAAAGCTTCAGGTTTCATTAGTATACTTCAAAAATATTTTAACAACCTGAGTTATATTTAACCAATATTTTTTAACTTCTTTACATGTGTACGACATATGAGACTGGGCACATTTCCAGCATTTATTAGATGATCCACTTTACATCTTGGATAATCAGTCAGGCGATAGGTACTGATAGATCATTCCTTATGATCAATAATTTAAGGCACCTTCTTTCATGAAATCAGCAGTGTCCAGCATCTTGTGAAGTTTTATCAGTACTCCATTTTATAATGACAACTATTAATAACCCTCTAATTGTCATTAATTTATTCATTATTTCATTTATTTTTTTATCCCTAATCTTTATAGGAAAGTTCTCAAGGCTCCACATCCCAAAGAAAATAAGACTATTGTATTTCATACAATGCTTTCCATTCACATACAGCTGAAGGACCACAGGGAAACAGAGAAATGTCCTAAAGTGCATTGCAAGATAGTCAATTGGGAAATACAGAATTTACTTTTCACTAAATAATGGAATTTGGATGAAATTCTAGTGTTATTTACTATATGAGTAGCCTAGTGAAAGTGAAGAAAACAATGCTTAAATAAGTCTACAAATTACAGGCAACAATGTTCTCAATGTAACACAAACCCATTGTAACTAAGCTTGGATTTCTTTAATCATTTTTTGTAAAGAAGGGACTTCACCTCCCATAAATTCCCTGGTGTTGACGTAATCTACTTGCTAAAGGCAAAAGCTCTAAAACTTCTGATCACAAATCTTTATGCATGTCATATTGGTGCTAATGAAGCAGTCTCTACTTATGATCAAACACAGCAGCTTTATTCTACAGGTACAGTGTAATATAGAAAAAGTGTTCTAATTCTTTTGGCTACACCTGCTTATAACAAACCATTCCTAACAGAAAAATTACCTCCAGCTGAATGTGTATCAGTAACTAGGATAAGGTCAAGCCCATCCATAATCAGAAAAGCCCACAGGATGACATTGAATCAATGACTATTCCTTAGTATATATATTGCTAGATTGGAGGAAAGCAGCTATATATACTGTCTTCCACTCTAGAAAGGAAAATTATTTTATTCACTGTGAATTATATAAAATTCGTGAATGGAATTAGAAATAAAAAGAGTAGCTCATCAACTATCAATGTGAATGTATATGCACCTGGGTCTCTTTTTTAAGGCCTTAATTACTGCCCTACCAAGTTCTAGTCTTTGTGTTTTTCTTGACTGCTGGTTCCTTTACTGTTGATAGTCAACCCTAAAAAATACCCCACCTGTTGCCTTGTCAATTCTGGTTGCTGTACCTGTTGTCATTTATTTGGTCTTTTTTATATTTAAAGAATTTTTTTCACTGTGCTCCTTGCCTTTCATTTGCATATCAGTTATATTTCAATTATCAGAGTAATGTCATCCAGATGGGCAAATGCTTCTTCCTGCAATTTTCTTACCACACACAACTTCTTCCAATGGTTCTAAGTTGAGGACAACCTGTATTGATTCAGAACCCCTTACTCTCAGATATATTTTCTGAAAAAAAGCTTAAAAGATTTCAAACATTTATTTTATCTACAATAAACAAATCTGGAGAGCCATTTAAAACATTAACCAAGAAATTCCTCACTCAGAATTTGCAACATAGCATTACTACTATATACAATGATTTTCACTTCATTGCAATACTGCTTCCAGGACCCATTAGCTTGTGATGGCTCTAAACGAACCATGGTTCTTTTTTGAAAAATGTTAATTTTGTTTAATATTTAATATGGTCAGGCTGCTGCAGGTGGTAAATCTAAAAGGCGGCTTCTTTTTCTGGTGCTCCCATCAGGGGTCGCCACAGCTAATCTTCTGTTTCCATCTTCCTAGTAAACCTAAAGACTACCTGATTTTATTTGGTCCATACATTGTTGTTGCTTTCATATTGGCAATGAGCCTAAAATGCTGTGTGAGCCAGTGACAGTTGCAGTCCAGGCACTAGAAAGACAAAGAACTAATACACTGGGAAACTGTAGCTCAGGACAACTTGAGTTGTAAGAGATGCTGTTTATTTCTATGCAGAGTTAATGGGTTGAGTGCTTTTGTTTAAAGTAGGTATTTAACTTTTTAACTGAAAATATTTCTCAACCACCTTTAAGGGGCAAAATCCATTCCAAAGCAACTTTCCTATAATAAATGGAGCAACATAGGAGTAAGCCCAGCCTTAAAAGCAGACAATCTGTACAATTCAAATGCCAAAATATTAAAGCTCCAATCATAATTGTAATCTTAGGCAGAGCAATCTAATTCACACAACTTGATTGTGTCAGTTAAAGACTTTACAGCTGCATGCATACATACAACATGCAAAGCTTTGTTCATTTTAATCTTGGTTAGATTGTCTCTACTTGAATGTCTTTGTGTTTGATGAACAAACCCAGCCTAGTTGGCTATTTGTGGTTCAATGTACTGTGAAACTGGAAAATGGGTTAATTCAGTAATCCAGTTAAGTGTCTTGTGCAGAACCATTCAGGGGAAAGTTTTGATAAATGAATGAGTCTTTACAGCTTTCTTACAACCTGGAAATAATAGGGCCTAATGAGCTCCAGATGGCTAAGCATTTCTTAAGTATAGGACCACTTCAGAAAAGGTAATGATTGGGTTTATACATCCCAGTGAAGTATAATGTGGTTTGAGTTTGGCTTAATCTGTTGTGTGAATCAAGTCATTATATTTATAAGCATTGGTTTAGTATTTTTTGTGAACATAACCAAATTTGGTTTATTCAATATTAAGGTTTATCAATTATTTTAGAATTCAGGCATAGACATAGAAATTTCTCTATGCGTGACATGAAATTTCATTGAGCTCCTTTAAGAATAGAAAATAAAGCACTTCTTCCTATATTGATAACATTTAAGGACTAGGACAAAAATTCTTATCTGCAATGAGCAAAAGGAAAACTCTCCTTTGACATACAATAATTTGGTGTTCTAGACAAGCAGGTTTCCCATACCTGCTCTTTTTTCTGGCAGGTAAAAGAGACCAGGTTGAGATGCAATTTTTTTAAGAGGACACAGTCTTTAATGTTTCTCTTGAAGAAGTAATTTTCATATCAAACCAAATTAGCACAAGTTTCTAAATATCATTCTTTGCCTGAAAGTTCTGCTTGGGGAAACCTGGCATCTTCTTGAAGTGCTGGGAGTGCAATTCTGAGGATCCCTAGTCTGGAAAACTAAACGCCATGCTGGCTGGAAATTCCAGGACTTGCAGTCCAGTACGAAACAGGCTGGTTTAAGTATCTAATTCTCTAACAGTAATCTTATTTTCCCCATGTAGCATTTGTACATTGAATCCTGTTTAGACATTTAATCAACAAGGTATCATTGAACTCGTAACATAAGCAGCTAAACTAAATCTGTATTAGCAGAATCTGGGTATTGGCCAGTCAATGGTAATAGCTAAAGGATTTTAACTAAGAAAGAAAGAAATATTAAGGATTTAAGTCTGCACAGACTTAGGCTAATTGCATTGCATAACCTAGAGTTTAGAAGGCATGGGACTGCAGTACTATTGATCATTTTCAAAATAATACACTCTAAAAACTATCAATCCTGCTACAGTACAATAACTCTTTGTTGATTAGCCATAAGGCTATATAATAATACAAAAAAATCTGAACCATTCATAATAAAACAGCTAAAAACAAAGAGTCAATTCTGTTAACAGCAGTTTAACAAATTAGTATTTGGATGTGGTAATATTTTATTTCTGGACAGAAAATGTATATTCAGAACAATTAGTTTATAGTGTGTTATTTTTTCCCCATTTGTATACCTCCCCTTAAACAAGGAGATGCATATCAATCAATGAAATTAATTTTGTTATCAACATTTTATTTATCTTATTGGAAGGGAAGTGAGAGTCAAGCATCTTGAAAGCTGAAACGAGAAGCAACAACTCTCCAAGCAAAAGAAAACAACAGAGAAATAATTTGGAGTGAATTTACAGCTAATTTGAAAAGAGAGAATTAAATTACTCCCTTGATCTCTCCCTTAAGACTAGTTCTACAGGATTAGTACTTGCATGATGTCTCATGCTGTCCTCCTAGGATGGACCATGCTACCTGCTTTGCTTTTATACAAGTAGTCCTCGACTTACAATTGCAGTTGGGACTGGGATTTTGGCTCTAAGTCTTGACAGACATAAGTCAAGGCATCTACAAAACCAGACCCAATTTTTTGACTGTTTGTACGGTGGTTAAATGAATCACATAGTTTTAAGTCCAAATCCATTCTCCCAAATAGATGTTTTTTGCCAGAAACAGGCAAAGAGCATTGCAAATTGTGGTCATGTGACTGCAGGACACTACAACTAGCCATAAATGTGAACCATTTGGTAAGCACCAGAAATGTGATGTGACCATGGGGGGCTGGCAATGCCACATTTTATAACAGCTGGAAATGCATTATGGGACATAAAGCACTCTTTCCGAAACTGTCATAACTCCAAACAGTCCTTAAACAACTGGTTGTAAGTTCACGACTACCTGTATCTGATCCGAAGGCAACAAGTTTTCATTAAATGGCTCTAATAATCTCTAATAAAGCCATAGCAGCAACCATAGTCTACTTGACATCAGCTCCCTGAGGGAAAACAAATTTAGGTGCCTTTAAAAGAATACCACAAACACAGGAGAATTGGATCATATGTCGGATAGGGTTGTCAAGTACTAGTGAATTTCCCAGATGCATCTGATTGGCCACTATAATGACAGACAGTATTAGCTGAGATAGTCCTGATCCAGCAGAGCTTTTTGTTTCTTTTTAGAGTTTTATCAAGAGCCTTATGGCTGGTGATCCATTACTGAATTTTATCTGGTTGATCAGTGAGAAGAAATGGATGCTCTCAGGAAAATAGCCAACATCTGGGTAGGCCATTAATATGAAGGACTCTGTTCCTCTCTTCAACAGATGAAAGATCAGGTTGTCAAACCACATCCCTGCTGAGAAGATAAACAACTGAAACATACTTGTCAACCATTTTTTAAACTATCTGAATCACACGAAAAAATATTTTAAATATTTCAATAGTATTGTCTTCTGTCTGGAAAATTTGCAAACAAAGCAAATATT
This sequence comes from Acrochordus granulatus, assembly GCA_032468055.1. Lineage (NCBI taxonomy): Eukaryota > Metazoa > Chordata > Lepidosauria > Squamata > Acrochordidae > Acrochordus > Acrochordus granulatus. Next base: position 244,017 of record JANHZU010009762.1, on the reverse strand, counting down.
GCAAAACAGTCTTCCTTTCTCTAATATGAACTAAATCCATCCCTGTCACTGTTCCACTCTTTGTGAGAATATTTCTACTAGGAAGTTTCCAAGTTCTTCATACATGTTTTTTGTTGCTTGTTTCTTTTGCTTCTGCTATGCTCCCTCCCCGACATGTTGCCGCTGAAAGGGGAAAAATCATATTATTTTCCCAATCATAGAAACGGAAAGGGACTCATTGCTAGAGTCTTGTTAATCTCTTTAAGCTTTTTCATATATCCATCTGTCATATTCAGAGATAAAGTTTTAGTAAGTGAGGGAAAACATGCCAAGAAAGGCCTCTGACATTACTAAACCCTTAATAATACCTGCTCTCTCGGTCATATTACTATGAGGGTCTTAGAGTGAAGCAGTTCCCAATATTCAGAGCCCCTGTTCAACTATGGCTCCTAGGGGAAAGTGGTTTTTCTGGATTTTTCTCTTTATCCAATCCCTTTAAAATCTCAAGTCTTTCATTTCATCCCAGCTTTTCTCTTACCAAAACTGATATTCTGTAGTTAATAAACTCTTCTCTGATCTCATCTACTTCTGGTCACCTCCAACACAGGGCAAAAGTGAAGACATACTATGCTGCTAGGGTCAGATGCTGTCAGCTGGAGAAGGATAGCACCTGCCACATCAAGGTGAAGTGACTCACATCACAAACAGCCAAGTCTCACTCACAGGTCAAGCTGAAGGCTCAGAAAAATAGTTGTTGTCAGGTCATTTTTTTTTATGTTAACTCTTTTGTGTAAAAGCCACATGAAGAAAGTTCCTAAAATTTGTTGGGCAACACCAGTGTTTCCCAACGTCAGCAACTTTAAATCTTACGCCGGACAGAGAGCGTAAGATCCACGCATCTTAAATGGTGGCTGGAGAATTCTGGGAGTTGAAGTCCACACATCTTAAAAGTTACCGAGGTTGGAAAATACTGGTGTACAGAATCTCTGGAATTTATAGTCAGAATTATCCAGAGGCTGGGGATTTGGAAACAAACGAGCACCACATTAGGAATGCTGCAAAAACTTTACTATTCTTTCACTCACTTCTTAGAAACGCATGCCAAAATTTCGAAGTCTTCTCAGTGGTAACTTCCCGTGCAACTGAGAAACACCGAGCAGCCCCGCGGGGGGGCCGGGAAATTGCCGGTCACTTGAAGGAAAACCGGAACGCGAGAAAGGAGCGCGCGCCGGGGACGGGGAGCTCAGCTGGGGCAGGGAAATCCACGTAACGATTCCGAGCGTCCTGTTCTCGTTCCGATCGGAGACGCCTGCTTGAACCAAGCCGGCCTTCCCGGCTTTCACGCGGGGCGCAGGCTTCTACAGCAGCAGCTTTTGCAGCAGTGGAGGACGGATCGCTCGCGTCCCAAGGGCGGGAAAAGGGAAGGACCTCAAGGCCGACGGCTCCGCTTTGCAGGACGCTCTCCCAGCATTCCTGCTCCTCCACCCCCGGGAACACGAAGTACCCAACCGCTTCGGCCTCTCAGGAGCCCCCCTTCCACTCCGGAAAAAAACCGGGATCCAGTTGAGTTGTGCATGACTCCACATATGCGTGACTCCACATATCCCTCCGCTTCAACCGTGCAACACTTCGACAAACAAAATGCCGAGCGAAGGGCGAACTACTTTCAAGAAACCAGTTTGCGCCAGAGCCCGCGCGGTGAAAATCAACCGGCCAGACGGGAGGGGAGCGCGCTTTCGATCGTTCGCGTTGTCCTTTCGCTCCCTTTTGTTTGACCGGAAAACAGCCCGTGTCGGCGGGCGACTGATCAGCCTTCGCCGACTGATCGTCCGAGACCGATCGCCGGAGCGGGCTTGCTCTCGCGTCTCCTCTTAAGCTCCCCCTTCGGAGGTCGGCTCGGGCCCGCCGGAACGGCCTACGGAGCCTCTCCGGCGTTAAGGGCGAAGGGGAGCGCACCCGCTCCCCCCCCCCGCAATAAGCCGCGCGCGCCGCCGAAGACCACTCCAGGGCGCGAACTAAACGCGCCTGAGGCGCTGTAACGGGCCCTGCTGGGGGGCGGGCGTGGCAAAGAGCGCCCTCCCTGAGTGCGCGTCGGGGGGCGGAAGGACCTGCTCCCCCTCGACGGATCCGGCTGCGGAGCGCAGGAGACCGGCTGGGGGCCGTGCCCGCGGCACTTTTCTGGTAGCGAAGGCCTCCCCGCGCGCGAAAGAAGCAGGCCAGGGCCGCCCCTTCGCCGTCGCAGGCTGTGCCGAGTCCCCGCGCCGTTCTCCGGACGGCGCGTTCCCCGCCGGTCCTTCGGCAAAGGCGGAGCGCGCCTCGCTCGCCTCCCGGCCTTGGCGGCGGAAGGAGCTCGGAATCAACGCTTCCGCCAGTGTTCCCGAAGGAGGGGGCCAGCTGGGGAAAACGCCGCGGCTCCTTCTGGGGGTTGGGGCGCCGCTGCCGAAGTTGCCCGCCTTCTGCTCCGGAGAGGCGGGAGCCCGGTCCGCCCGCCCGGCTTCTCCGCCTGGCCTTCAGCAGCTGCTGACGCACCCCCCCGTCTCCGGGCCGTTTTAAAATCCCCCTCCCACCTCCTCCCGCCCGGGGCTGAATCAGTTCCGCCTGCCCGCTCTAGAGCGCCTCTCCTCTCTTTCTTTCGCGCGCTCGGTGATTTAGAGCCGCCGGTCCTGCGCGAGTCTGGAGGAATTTCGGCTGCTCTGCTTCCCCTTCTGGCGGCGGCGGCGTCGGCCGAGGCAGCGTGCGGATGAAGGACCTGCTGCGGTAGCGGGCAACGCAGGCTTTCGGGCCGGGCGCAGCTGCGGCCGCGCAAGGACGCTGCTCGGGGGCTGCGCTGCGGCTGAGACGCTGCGCTCGTCACCGGCGGCGGCAGCCCCTTCCGAGCGGAAACAGCAGGAGACGCGGTCGGAGCCGCTGACGGCCCCCGCCGAGCCGGTCCGAGTCTCCGGAGGTGGATCGGTGGGCTGCTGCTTCCTCCCCGAGGACCGAGGCCGTTCTGGCGGAAGGGTGTGAAGGGGGCTGGGCTGCATCTAGGGGTTGACCATGGTGGGGTTTCTGGCGATCTCCTGCGGCGCCCCGGCCGCGTCCGTGTTGCTCCGTTCCGGCGTCGGATCTCGGTGAGGAGAAAATGAGCGAAGAGGCGGCGAATCCTAACCACGAGTAAGTTACCTTCCGTCGCGGCCGGACGATCCCTTTCCTCGGTGGCCCCATTGTCCTCTCAGACTTTCTCTCGCCGAAGTACCTAGGGCTGCTTGCTTATAGGAAATTTCTCTTTATTCGCTGGTTTTGAAAAATTCCTGGCGATCAGGGGTACAGCCCGGGGAGGATGCTAATGCTCACCCCAAATTAGAAGTGGCCTGTACTCCGCATCTTGATTAATGTGTTTTAATGTGCATGTTTTATGTTTCAAGTAAAGTGTGGGAGCTTCATCCTGTAGGAAACTGGCCCTGAATTTTAATTGGATGACTCAGTCAGTGTAAATACTCTGTTAAACCTTCCTCTAAAGCTTAATTTTATAATGAGCTGTTAAGACGTCTCCTCCATTAACTAGAAACGAATAGAGATGATGTTTAATATATTTACAGTAATCAATTTCTAATCAGAAGTAAGTCCCTTCAAGTTAATTCCCAGATTAGGTTTTAGTATTATAGCATTAATATGTTCGCAAAATTGCCGTTTTCAAAACATTTGTTGAGAGCAAAGTGACACACACACACACACGCACACAGAATTTATATCCATAAGGTGTGCGTGTTGTCACGCGCATAGACTTTATATGCATAAAATAAGTTCCAAATATAGATACATGCATACATACATACACATACATACATATGTGTCTGTGTACACATGAAATTTAGAAGTATATTAATCTTGTCAGAGATCCTGAACTTTCCCAATTCTACGGAATGAACAATGTTGCCATCACCTATGACTGGTTACTCTTATTTTGAGCAATGATTAGCAAAATAATTATTTCATTTATTGAATGCTGTTGGTAATTATGAAAAAATTCTTGTAGATGGTAATTTTTTTCACCAAATGTCTGCAGCAAAGGTAAATGTTAAGACACAATTCTTGGGTTTGGGTGGGGAAGAGACACTTGTCACTTGCAGATGTTCTTCCAAATAAAACAATGATGCTTTAAGAACCTTCATTCAGAACCTTCTTCTTTTGTTAATTATGTGCTTTACTCCTAAACTAAAATGACTGGAGATTGCAATAGGCAAAGTGCAAAACATTATACCCATCTAGTTGATAAAGTGAAGTGTTACAAGACTCCTGGAACTGAGAGGGAAGCAGCGGCGGCCATATTTTCTTTTTTGTGAATTGTTCTAATTTGCATACCACAGTCTTCATTCATAAAAAAATAATTAAATCTACGCCCCGTTTGTCATTGCTGGTCCTTCTTTACAGGGAGTAGACTTTTTTTCAGAACAATAAAATAAGAAGGTTAATCAACACAAAAGGTAGGATTTTCTGGTTTCTTGTGTTGAAAAATGCTGCTGCTGTGGTTGTTGACACTGTTATGGGAAATATCAGCTCGGGAAGTGCTGAGAGCACGTGATGCACTCCATTCATAAAATACCTGGCTGGCCATTCACAGTGCAGTGCGCTGTCTACATGGAGCAATTTCCAGATTAAACCTGATTTTTCTTTTTGGAGGAAGAAAGACATCTTATTATGTACATCAGCATTACTTTGCGGAAAATGCACATAAAGTAGTATGTTTTAAAAACAAAACTTAAGGGAATTTGAGAGAAACAGTAATATCACAGGGGTTGCTGTTCTTTGTTTTTAAGGGCAGAATATTCCAACATGTACTTCACTTTCAAGATATGGCACCTCTAACAGTAGTTCTAAACTAGTAACAAATGATTATATGACAGCAGCTTAAAGTGTTGTTAAGTCAGAAATAAAATGCTTGACTGCGGTTCTGCAGCTCTTGGCTGATACAGTATATACAGCCTATTTTAATTTCAGAAATGTTAATAGTTTTGGCAATGAAAATTTAATGAATTTAACAGTCATGTTTATGGCTCTCTGGATTGTCAGTGAAGCATTTTCAATAAGCTGGAATGTTATGAGTTTTGGCCAACGCTTGAAATTCTGGGATAGAAAAACATTGATTATAATGTAAAATATTTTCTTGCTGGAAAGATTTTCTTCAGTGGCATGTTCATTCTTTTGGTGTCCTGTACCATAACAGAAGAAAATGCTAGAAGATCCTATTTTATTGTTGTTGTTGGATTCTTTCCCTTCATGTTTCATTAGTCCATAGGTGGTCATTTCCTGAGATGTTATTCTGCTGATTCTTTAGAATATAAAGTGCTGTAGGTTGTTGGTGTTTCTTCTACCGTACATAGGACTGCCTTTTTTTCCTGAAATGTGGCAACCAATGACTGTAGTTAAGATTAATTCACATGTTTTGTATTCAAAAACTCCTTACAATCTATTGAATTGTGCATATTATCTATATTAACAATTTATTATTAAAATGCAGATATATTGTCAGCCATTATTAAACACTTTAGTAGGCACAGTATAGCAGGATTAGATTTAATATAATAAACGTGTGTGTATACACATACACACACAATTCATTCAAGGAGTTTGCCATGTAAAGCCAACAATATTTTCCAATTAGCATATTTTTTTTCTGGCTGTTTATTTATAGTCACAGTTTTTTGAAAAAAATTCTTTAAAACAATAGAGAACTGCTAGAGCATTTTATTCAGCCTGATAAAGCATTTTATGGTTGAATAATGCTATGCATTATGTGAACAGAATTGGCAAATACTTGCTAATTCAAGCTTGCTTTGTTTGTGTTTAAATATCCAAATCGTAGCCATGATTTTTAAAAATAGTGCTTACTTTTAAGGGTCATGCTGCTGGCAGTTATTATATGGCTATTGTATTAACTGGAAGTTAATCATTTTACATAAAAGTTGATCGACTAAATTTTTTGCTTATCAAGTTAAAATTATAGTATTGATTTTAAATAAATAAATGGCCATTTTAGAAAAAGCTGTGTCAAATTATACCATAGAAGTGTTATCTTCACTAGTTTCTTTTCAATTTTCAGTTCAACTTCTGCCAAAATACAATTCTAGTTCAGACTTTATTTATAAAAACCATTTTATTACTAAAGTATAATAGCCTGAGCTTATGAATGAGAGAGTAAAACTGTAGCTGTTCTTTCCCTGAAAATCCTGAAACATTGTTTTGTTCTTGGATTCTTCCCAAGATAAGCCTGGTTGCAGACCTTGCGTGCTGTCATCATATATAGTTGACAATTATATGATCCTGCTCTCATTTCGATTAAGTTCGCACTCTGACCTTGCAATATCTCAGTCTAACTTTTTATTATTAAGGATTTCCTGAGAATATCCATCCAAATATTAATCTTGTCTGACCCTGCTTAACTTTTCAGGATGATCCAAGGTTGCCTTAGTGTGATCTCTGCTGAAACTGGAGATTAACTACTCTCATAGAAAATGAAATAAAGGATTAAAAAAAACACATTTCTGTTACTTTTTAGTTTCATGGAGCAAAGTTAATTAATTAATTAATTGATTAATTAATTAATGCAAAGAGCAAAATGCCTTCTTTCATTCTGTCATGTTTAAAATGTTCTGGCTTGTTAAAAGGAATTAAATAATTTTAAAAAAACATGTTTTTGCCATATTAACCCTTTAAGTATATACCTAGTTGGTGTAGTAATTGGTGTTGGTGAGCTGAGTCTGCTGAAGGCTCCAGGCCTCTAGTTCAGCTCCAGTTTGCAGCTATCGGCAAAGAATGTCACTATGCAGGGCATCTGATTGGCAGGAGATAGATGGTTGGGAGGAGTTGAAGAGCCCGTGCAGTTGTAAGTATGATTGGGTTGCCAAGTACCCAAATATTGATCACATGTCCATAGGGGTGCTGAAGCGGTCATAAATTTGAGGACTAGTCATAGGTACTGTTTGTTCAGCATCAACATAATTCTGAATAGTTGCTGAAATGTTTGTTAAGCAAAGATTACCTATACTTCTATCTTCTTTGGCTTCAAAAAAAATGTAATTTTCCCATATTATCAATTCTCCTGCTACACTGAATTGACAGGCTTGATTTCTTTTTTGCCATTATAACTTTATGATATAAAATAATGATTATTTTGTTTGAAATTATATTTTGCAGTCTTTGTTGTCTGATCTCATGAACAAATTAGCTGTAGTTTCTATATTGTTAACACTGCTTGAATTATAACAGTCTTATTCTTTCAGATTCAGCTTTCAGCTAATTTAATATGGTAAGTTTCCATATTTTAAAAAATCAGTAGCAAAAATAATACAGAGGAAAAATAAATTTGTTTTGTCAATGTCAGGTGGTCTATGCTGCTGGATTTTACATG